>JAQFXU010000846.1:0-39041 GCA_034693705.1 Spatulosminthurus flaviceps
TAATTTAAAGCTTGAAAAATTGTAAATTATATTAAAATATTATGTCATACAGTATACTGAGTCAATGATGGCTACTCAACTCTGTCAGACCTGCGGGTATATATCGGAGTATAAACCCCCCATTTATTTATTTTTTTTATGATGGCTACTCCCAATGGGGAGCAGTGAAAATAAAGTTTCTAATATATGAAAACATTATAATTAACTTACGTAAATAATTTACAATAAAGTTTCCCTGCTACTAGAAGACCCCATGTCTAATCAGAATAATAATTGTCATCATGCATTTCCTTGTCCAACAACAAATACAGGGGTGTTTGCAGATTATTGGACCACTTTTGACAATTTTTTAAATATACTTACAATAAGTAGAACCTAATGAATTTTTGCATACTCCATCCTCAAAGGTTTTTCATTAAATGTGCAAAATTTCCACAGGTTAACTCTCATAATGCCCGTTTTGCGACCGCCGACAGAAAAAGTGACCGAAAACACTTTTCCAGTGAGAAAAATACCCCGTCTGGGGTCAAAATTGTACGAAATTTTAAGAATAAAATATATTCTAAAATTTCAGCTTTTTGGTAATCTAGCTGAAAAGAAAGATTGTTTAGAAATTTGCCAGATTAGGTTTTACAGCCCCGTAAAAATTTTCGGTTTGAGTTTTGGAATTCGGGTTTTTCCGGAGATTAATTTTTACTGACTTGCAAAAATAAAAATCATTTTGTAGCGCCATGCCAATATGGAAAGGTCATTCCACTGGTTTCAAAAATATTTTTGGTTTGAAATATTTTTGCCGGGAAGACCACGATATTTTGATTTCTCGTGAAAATTAAAACTTCCGTTTCGGAAATACCCGGGTAGAAACACAGGATTAAGGAAAATCGCCCGTGTAAAAACAAAAAATGATGCAATCCTACCCAGTTCATCATCTCTGACGGTGGTAGGTTTTTACGCGTTAAAACATCAGAAATGCAACAGAATTACTACACAATTTTATGCTGAAAAAGTGCCGTTCTGGAAAGCCTCTCGAAAAGTGATCTTAAAAGAGCTTCACATGAAAGGTAGTAATGTTGAATTCATTACTATAAACGTGACACCATCGTAACCAGAAAATCCTGGCGAATAAATTTTGCGCATTGAATAATGATGACAGGCTGAACTGAGATCAAAAATAATTTTTGAAGCAGTGGTCCAATGATCTACAAACACCCCTGTACTTCTAGGAAAGATTTGCTAGTGAAGACCAACTTATTACAGATTCACCTGCAAGAAAAGCCGTCTTGAAAAGCCAATGCGAAAAAACCAATACAAAAAAGGTCAACGCAAAAAAATTTGAAACATGCCAATGCAAAAGAAGCCACCAGATAATTTGCAGTAATGATATCTTGTTATTATAACAACCCAAATGAACCATGGAGACATTTTCTTAAGAAAATTTTCTAGTTGTCATAACAAGATAATATCTTGATAATTATAATGATATGATATTATCATTACTCCACATAATCTGATGGCTCCTTTTTTTCATGGCTTTTCTTGCAGGTGGCTTTTCAAGAAATTCCACTTCACTACCAAAACTTCCTACCTTTCCAGATCTCTCTCTAAGCTTCGGAGGCTGGAATAGTAAAAAGCTATACAAACACATTGCCTCCAACAAATTCCCAAACCCTAGAATCTTTCCAGTTGTCATGCCTACGTAGTTGTGGTGGCGGCAGCATTTCCTATGTAATTTCCTATGTATAGGCTGAACATAATTGAATGAAAAACGCTAAAATTTTCATGGAGTGACTTGGGTGGAGAGTAGGGGGGATTCTTTATACACAAATACAGGAAAAGCAAATATTGCATATATATAGGAATAGGGAAAGACATTAAAAATTAGCGGGAACAGTGTTCCGGGAATGCTGACAAAGCCACCCGCCTCCAGACACACTATTAATTACGCATAGAAGATTGGTTTGAAATTTGTCGCCGGCGGTGAACTATACAACCAAAATACAAAACTACCACACACATAGAGATACATACGCTACATATATAGCTATGTTTACAAAAGCTCTCATAAATATTTAAAGTGACAGTTGAGTAAGGATGAAGGGTATACGAAACAATGAATCGAGATTTTGTCAATGCAATGGCACGGGAAAAAATAGGGCGATTCAATGGATTTCTGATGAGAGTATAGATGAATGTCTCTCTGACACTGCCACCTCGAAAGATACGTAGTGGTGTGGGAGGGTGTGTCCCCAACTACTCCACTATCACTACATACCAACAATTATCACCAATAATCTACCCTCCATTGAGAATCTTCGTCTTTGCATTTAGCCCACTACTCAATATTATACTCCTCTACTTTCATCCGATTAAGCCTTCCTTTCCAATGGAATTCAATCAATCCTCAATGAATCTCTTTATCAGAAAAGGGGACAAGTCTAGCCCTTGTTCTCCTCACTTATGACTATTAGTAGCTCAGATATGCATGGGCTCCAACCTCCGGATTTCCCTTACATTCCTCCCTCCTCCACCAATATCCCTCCATATGTATTTAATAATCTCCTTTTAATTATTCCAGCCACTCCTCACCCACAAAAAAAACTCCCTTTAAAAGGAATAGAAAAAATGTCTCAAGGAATTCATTATTATTGACAGCCATGAAAAATCAACGGGCATACAATGCACACACACTAATAAATTTCAAAGTGTATTTCAGCATTTTAGTATTTATAAAAACAATGGCTATGAGGTCACTCGTGATAAATCCAAGAGGAGTTCAATGTATGTACATTGAGATACCTCAGATTCAATGTGTTGTTCCTCAGTCAGAGCTCGAGAGAAATATGTTAAAAGCAGGCTTCTATGTACTCGAGTCCATACGTACGTACGTTTGGCATTTAAAAAGTAGTTCCTTGTTGCTCTTATCATCGGTGCTATCGGGAAATAGTTATGTATTCGAGCCGGAGAAGACCACTATATGAAAATATCCAGTGAGTCTATAACCAAAGGGAAGGAAATGGCCTTGTCAAGTCCGAGGACATAATAATAATAATTCCTTAAAAATTCCCTTATAGCTTCTCTGATCCTTTCCGAAATCATTTTTAAGAATCAAGTGACATGAAGAGAGAGAGAGAGAGAGAGGGACGGAGAGGATTGAGATCTTTAAAAAGCATCCTGGGAATCCCAGGCTCCCGCTTTATTATGCTACGTTCAAAGTGATAAGGAGTGACGGGAGAAGTGGATTTTTTTTCTGGCCGTTTCCAAAAAATCCTATACCTTTTAGCTATATAGATCTGTCTTATATATTAGTGTGTTTACCCATATTTATATATTTACATGTAAATATATGGAGGGACTCTCAATATACCAATATAGTTTAGTAGCTCGTAAGTTTTCCTCCGGTGCTTTAAGCCCTTTCCCTTCTCTCCTCTCTCCTTCTCCCGCTATTATAGATTTACTATTGACAATTTGGAGAAAAGGAAGGAGAAGAGAGCTCGTTAGTTTGAAAGTCGTCTTGGAAAGAACCGCAATGGAATGGCTGAGGATTTTCTGAGGAGTGGAACAAGACATTTTTACGATTCAACTTCCAAAATGAGCTTCTGTTTTCAAAGTATTTTTCCTAATTTATAGCAAGCATATGAGTTTTTTCCGGTAGATTTTCACATGAAAACTCTCCGCCGACCCATCCACACAACACACACACACACACACAACTCTAATAGAAAAGGAGGAACAAATTAACTTGAACCAAACACATCTACATATTTACTACAGATATGTGCAACCATAACGTGGCAGTTGATAGAAGAGCAAAATAGTTGGAACTCTCCATATCCATTTTTAAGGCTCTGGAAAGCTCAAATGGACAGCCGGAGTAAATCCAATGCTTAAGTATGTACTTAATTTTTTTCATCCGTGAAGACATTTTTTTCAGCATGACATCATTTAAGGCGACCTACGCACACACACACACACACACATTATACATGCTACCTCTCCGATTTTTCAGAGCGGGAAAAGTCAAGGGTGGAGAGGGAAACCTATAACTTTTAAACAATTACTTACTACACTTTCAAAACCGTTCTTATAATCTGTGCATGCGTAATAGTAGGTCCCATAGTCCTTATCTTACATAATAGTTCCTTATAGTGGATATCATATGATGTAAGAGCATCTGTAAAGTAAATATAATGGGAGACGAAATGTCATTAATTTTAAGGAGATCATCTTCTGATTACGAAACTCACGAGAATATCTCCATGTACAGTCCAAGTCCGACCTTGGATTATCAACTGATCCCAAGACTTTATCAATAATGTTATTCAACCCCAAGTTTTTTCCCTAGTACCGTCTTGTCAAGAAAAGGGTGACTCCAAGAGGGTGCCTCTACTCTAAATCTGTCCATGCATTTTTTACATATGTATATAAAAAATCCTCTCTTACTTTTCAGCTTCGAAGCCGCATCTATGAATTTACATTTATTTAATAGAGGGGAATTCACGGGAATATTTTTTTAAACTGTCATTCCTTTTCTTTTGAAAAATCAATAAAGAATTATTAATTGCAATTATTACAGTAATACAGACACAGATTTTGGAAATACAATAGATGTAGATGTACCATTAGAATCTTCCACCCGCATACAAATTTTTACAGATAAAATCTCCAAACTTTTCAGTTATTCCCTTCAGGTGTCTCCTATGTGACTAACCACATTAAAGTTGAATGGCCTTTTGTGAATGCACACTTTATACATACATTAACGAGGGAATATGTAACATGGGAATAATAGCCTCTTCTGAGTGAGCAAAAGTAGTGTGTATTTGCAGGTAATGCAGATACTTTATGTAATGTTATTGGATAGGAGAATTGTTTCTGTAGGTTATGTTATGGATAGGAGGGTTGATATAGTTGATGCTGGGGTTGGGATAATTACCACCCCTAAATTACATAACCCGACCATGTTTCTCGGCTTCTTCATTAAAAGTATATGAGGTTATTAATACGTCATATATAGTATAGCATAATACATGGGGAACAGATTTTTGCGAGGCAGGAGGTGTGTGTGTGTGTGTGTGTAAGAGAGGGAGAGTGAGTAAAGAAGCATTTTGGATGAGACTCAATAGGATAAGCATTACGGGATGGGATGAAAAAAGAGTGAAAAGGGAATGACCTGTTGAGAAGTTCAAGGCTGGACATTGCTCATGATGAGCTTCGCAGAAGAAGAGGACACCAATGATTACAGGTATGTTTCATTTCAAGCTCATCTCTCGAAAAACGTGTTGGTTTTGAAGGGGATGTCCCTTTTTTGCCAAGTTGATGATGGCTTCATATAGGAAATGACGCTTCTTCTCCTTCCCACCTACTAATCTAATTAAGCTCGAGGAAAATATTATTATTGGAAAGTTATAGAGTGAACACACACAAGCTTGAATTATTATTATCCTCTGGGAAACATGTGTACGCACTTTATTCAATTTCTATAGAGTAACTATCAAATACATTTTGCTCCATATAGATTGGAGCTCCTAAGAGTTTTTAGAGATTGTGCGTGCGTGTGTGTGTGTGTGTGTGCAAAAAGCTTGGAAAATCTCATTTTGTTTTTCACTTCATATTATATGCGAAAGCTCTTTTTTCGCCAAAATAGAATTGAGTTAACGACTATAGCTCGAGATGATCCTTCATGACGAACACAATCTGCTTGAAATTAGCTACTAAATTTTTTATTGAGTTTCCTATCCTTCTCTTCAACACCACCGCCGCTCAACACCTCCAATAAATTATTATCTTTGATCTTTTTCCCTTCAAGATCCATTCTTCTTTGTTTACTACTTATAGAGCCGACGATGGAAGATTATTTTACTGACGTCAGTTCTTTCTATTATTTTTTTTACACATCCTACCCTCTCATCCTCAAACTATGGTAAAAGTTCCCCCGACGTAGATACAAATTTGAAGGGTTTTAAAAATTGAATTTTCTTTTGCTACATTACAATTATGTATTTTTCCCATAAAATTTGCATGGAGATGCTCAACAGTCTCATAAAATTACTATTTTTAGGAAGGGAAATTATATTTTGGGAAGATGTAATATTTATTGAGATGAAAGTGTGAGAGCTGAGAGTGATGGTAGAGATTGGCTTTTGCTAATAGGCCATCAGAGGATAAAAAAAATGGGAGAGAAAGGAGAGGAGGAAATGTGTTGAAATTCTCGGATAACATGATGAGGGAACGGAGGAGAGAGGGAGAGAGAGAAGAGAGCTTATTTTTCTATAAGAGTTTTCTTCAAGAGATAAGAAAAGGGAAGAGGAGGTCATAGAGATCATGGGGATATGGAAGAATGGCCATTGATTCCAATAACCTGAGTTTATCTTGCCAAATTCCCTCTATAATAGCTCACAATAAGTGAGTCAGTGGCCGGAGCTATGGAGCTACCTCAATGAGTACACACGTATAGAGATCACATTTGGAAGGGAAAGGATAATGCATTGGGCAGAAAATATAATAATATAAGTTGCTCTCCCACAGTGCAGTAGTGTCAGTAGTAGTGGGAGAATTTATACATGGAAAAGATATTAGGGAGAATTGGTTGTCATAAATTTTGCATGCAACTTTTTTTACAGAGATGGGATCAATGCGCCTTAGTGCTTTCTCATATTGTTTCAACGAGAGCTCAGAAGGGAACGAGGTTGGAGATGAGGATGACGTTGATGTGCCAATAGTTTCAATTGCGTCTTATAGACACTTGGAAACGTTTTCCCATCCACACGGTGCAAAGTACTGAAAGAAACATTGACAGGAAATCGGAAACTCCATGTTATTTTCCTTGTTGTAGCTTTTTTGAGCGGTGCGGGATATATGGCGGTGGTGGAAGAATGAAAAAAATTGTAGATGCAGAAACCCCTTGTATCTATGTTTTGACGTTGAGCCTATAATAACACATGGATGTACATACTATTTACAATGTGTATCATATGTGTGCTTAGAAGGTTAGCGTAATCATCTTCTCCGGATAGAATAATAAACAAAGGAATGAGTAATGAATGAGGTAATAATATTCACTGAGAAATGCCTCATTAACATGAAAGCTGACTTTCTTCTTTTTTCTCTGTGTGTGTGTGTGTGTGTGTGTGTCTCAAACTTATTATTACTAAAAGTTGCCATTATGCAAATTAAATCCAAGCCATACGGTCCAACTTATATACCCTCCTCCCTTATATACATTCTCAATCCGGAGTCACAAAGAAGAAGAAACCTTTGAAAGAAGCATCCTGTTCTGCACATTAGCTTTTCCTTCAAAGGGAACTCCAATTCCAAATTATATTGCGCAAATCAAGCGTAAAACTATAAGAAATATTCTACATAATTAATCTATTGCATAATATTAGCATAGTGGGAAGTGGGAATATACATTTATGCACGTATATATAGCAATGTACGTACATACAGCTCTCATTTAGCATGGAGGGGTATAGCAATTTATAGGAGCACATGCTACGCCATTCAGGGACAACACACACACACACAATAGAACAAAGCCAAGATTTCTTCAATGTGTTTACTTTTTAGCCTACTTTTCCTCCAACCTTTTCAAAACCACTAGAATTTCACGGCAATCTTTCCAATTGTGTGGTTAAACATCGTATGTGAAGGATTCCATTTTACAATCTTCACTCTCTCTCTCTCTCTCCCTCTCTCTCTCTTAATATCCTAATTATATGGGTAGGAAGAAGATCCATGTATGTCAGCATAGCTAATAACCTTGTGCGACTTGAAATGTTCCAAATTTAATTTCACTCTTCTCCGTCTCATTTTTGTTCAAACATACTATATTATCTAAGTAGGTAGCTACGTTATATATAATAATTATTACGAAACCCAAATCTCTTGCTGACATAACCATGGCAATATTCACCTGACCTCCTCCCCGATAATTAATTCAGCCAAATTTTACTCAAAGGTTCCTAAAACCACGGAGATGATCACGGAAGTAGCGTTACATAAGCGAGGAGCCTTATGGTACTGAATCAAGAATTAACAAGTAAATCAAACCAAATCCAATATTATTTTTACATACAAAATCTTACAAGTTTCGTAGCCTTTTTTCCCACACTCATCTACAATATCCTCGAGAAGATCATTTTGATTCCAGAATAGATATTTTCAAGCCATTCAATTATGTATAAATTTACGGCGCGATGTTTGTAAACATAAAATACGTGAGATTGGAGAAAAATGCAATTTCATATGTGAATCTCATCTTGTACAAATAGGACAAGCCCCAGCTAAAAGCTGAGAATTCCTATAACCGCTAGAAGTCGATCAGAGAGCAATCCAAGAGAATAAGCATAAAATGCTATTAAATCTCCATCACGACTTTAAGGCCAGACCTCGTCCGCTTCTTTATTAAAATAACCAAAAGCGGTATTGGCTCCTCAAAGCTTATAAAGGCTGATGATAGGAAATTGAAAGGGAAATGTATAAGGATTGTGTGTGTGTGTGTGGGGTAGTTCCATAGTAAATAAATTGGTGGGCAAAGGAATGATGATGTAAGTGGAATAAAAGCTGTAAGGAGGAAAGGGAGATCAATATGTTAAAAGGAATACAAGTCACATAATGCACGTCAAGCTCAAATGCGTGCTCTTTAAGTATTAAAGAGAGCAACTAGCTGATAACGACTCTAATATTATGAAGATGATAGAAAGCAAAGAGGAAAATTAATGAATGAACTTTTTATTATTCCGTTTGCCTCAAAGTCTTTTGCTCTTTCTCTCTCTCTCACTCCTTCCTTCCTCCATCATCTCTCTCTCTCTCTCTGTTTATATCTCCTACTTATATTCTCCGATTGAAACCATGCACTATTATAGAAGAATGTATTGCTCATCATATCCTCATAGACTTAATCATTCCCATTTATTATGTGTGTCGGCACGGAGCAAAGTAATCATTAATTTCGTCTCCCTTAAATCCTCTGTACACACATCTTTAGTCAATTAAATAAGATTTGCTCCTTTCCTGGAAATCTTTCCAATCCTCAACCTCTGCCCCTGCAAGAGTAAAAGGCTAAATTTCCTAATGGAAATCCTTTCCTAATTAGCCTTCTTCTTCTATCCTTACTTCACAATGCAGATTAGCCTTCACCATTTATCTGTGAATTTGCAGGGGGAAATTTATTTCCGCTTTATCCTTCCAGTCTCAAAATCCTCTCTTTACGTATTCAAAGGCTATAAATACTACATTGGATATACGCTGCGCTGAGAGAAGAACCCACTACCAGAATGTAAGAACCCCCTGGAATGAGCAACATGTTGCTCTTTCGGTTATTGTTGGTGTTTTTCTTGTTGTATATACGTCTGGGTGCGTCTACAATTTCTTCAAGGAGATTGACTTTCTTTGAGAGAGAGAGAGAGAGAGAAAAAAAATACGTAGGGTAAAGAGGCCCTATAGTATTTCCTTGCTCTACTTTTGCCATTATGCTATGGTTAAATTTCAACCGGAAATGATAAGAAAAAAAGGAGGCGTGTGTGCTTGTTTTTGTTTTCTGTCCGAAAATTGATAGTGCTCTCTCTCTCTCGCACACACACACACACACTGCTTATCTCCATATAGTCCTTTTGCCATGACTCCTTCTATACACCTTTCATCATTATATTCTTTCTTTAATAGAACAGAAGCCTGAATTTTTTCATTTAGAAAAACTCCCTTGGAAACCAATAACTATGGAAGCCCTTGAATGTTCCACATATTCATATTCATCTTTATTGTACCATACATGTATAGATGATGCTCAGTAGGAAGAACACAAGACCTTGATGGTTACATTGAAGCACATAAGAATTATATAGGAAAATAGTTGATAGTTTGAGAAATTGCGGATTGGAAAAACTGTTTTCTCTCCACTTTTTCCCTCGATAAATCATGCGTTATGGTGAATGTAGAGAATTGGAGTTATGTGCCGTGATAATAATTGTCAATTTTCTAAAATTGATATCCCTTTCACATGTTTACATGGTTTCTGAGCCAGCCAAAGAGAAATAGAGTGAGTGGAGCTAACATTGGTGTATATTGTAGAAGCCAGGGACTAAAAAGATGAAAATATTATTACGAGTTTCCGTATTTCCACGTTTTCACATATATATACATATAGAGTATATACATATTTAAAGAGAGAGAGAGAGATAGAAAAAAAGAAAATAAATAAAATATGGAGATATCCATCAATTTGAAGAATATAAGAAGAGAGAAAAGGGGGAAACAAGAAAAAGGAGAAAAGAGTTGAGTGTATTTTTTCAAGAGAGAGAGAGAGACAGAGAGGAAAAAAATATTATTTAGCTTGTTGTAAACATCCCTTGTCGCATCCATGTTAAATGGAGATATAAACCATATTTTTATGAACCACATAAATAGGTGCACTCTTTTACGCAGTGCACATGGAGGAGCGACTTTTTTTCTGAAGAGACTTCCTCCTTCTGTACTAACGCCCTAGTCTCATACGTATTTTGACTGTTGAGAGTATGAGTAAGTAGGAAAACTCTGTTGGAACATACGATATGGTGATTGAGAGCACTATCCCTTTTTTTCCATGTAACTTTTCATTCATTCATTCATTCATTCTTTTACTTACATCCAATAAACTTTTTACATTAGACTTCTGTTGAGAGAGAGAGAGAGAGAGAGAGAGAGAGAGAGAGAGAAAACTAGGCGGAATAAATGCTTTGTCTAGATACTTGGTAATGTGACAATCCCTGCTCTTTATAATTCCATCTCTATGAATATATAGACTATTTTCTTCTCATAGCATTTTCTTATTTTCACATATTATACTTCCTTCTCGGGACTTTATTCCAAAAGTTTCTTTTTTTTTTCTTTCCTCCCCATCTTCTTCTCCCTCATTCTCTTAAACTTTTCCTCCTACTTCTTGTCACAGAAAAAAAACATAGGAGAGGGAGATGGACAAATGTAAATATATGTAGGGAAGATATTTACATGGTGGAAGGAGATTCCATTCAAGAGAAAGTAGTCAGAGAGACTCGAAAAATAAGATTAAAGTTACTTTTCTCAGTTGACAAAAAACTTAGATGTAGATACGCAATAATTGACAAAAGGGAAATTGAGGAATCAAAAGTAAAAGAGGAAGAAGCTTTTCCCCCATTGCATTGGAAAAATCCGAACTGTGGAGTAGTCGCAGAGAAATTTAGTGCACTTACTTATTTTAACATTACGTACATTCATCCAAAATCCAAGACTAAATAAAATACAAACAAAAGGATATATGAAGATCACTTCACAAAATATAGAGATATAATAATTTTATATTTACAGTAGAAGTTCTGGACTTGCTTGCCTATGTTGGAATTATTAAGGAAAGAGTTGTAGTGGGTGGAAGAGGACGGACTATAGAGGTAAATGCTTTGGTATAAGGAGAGTAAAGGTAGGATATATTATTATGTGCGTGTGTTTGCGGGTATGTATAGCGTAGTGGAAAAGAGGCTTGAGCCTTGATTTAATTTCTTGGAGAGTCAGGATGAGAGCGAAGCGGAGTGTAATGAATTAAAGTTGAGAGCAAATTATTTGTCGGTCCTTTTTATGGGGAAATATTTTGTCATCCTTATTGAGGAGAATATATAGTAAAAGGAACAAAAGAATGGAATTTGATGGGCTCCATCGATACTATTAGCTTGGGGCAAAATATATATATATATATATATACGTCCTACTAAGTGAGTCTATGGAGAATTCAAGTACCCTTCCCTTTTTGTCATTTCCTACATATATTCCATAGATCCATGTATGTATGTACATTTAAAGAAGACACACTTCCACTGCTCCAATAATTGGTTTATGAGAAAACACTCTGCTTTTTCCTCCTCACTACATCTTGATTATGGATTTTCGACCATAGTCCCCGGGACGGTGTGGAAAAGGGATGAGGATGGGAAACATCTCAGGGACCAAGGTTTTCCCTCACGTGTATAAATACGTACATATATCAAAAACTAAAATGGTTGTAATGGTGGCTTCCGTGTATAAAAGTAACGTACTAAACGCGCACTATTATTTACAAGTCCATAGGAATATATATGCCGCTCTATGTTGTATCCACTTCACTGTACACATGGATTTAAACGGAGGGAAGAGTTTGTGCATTGGGAGAGCCGAGTAAAACCACACATTTCCTTCGGATGCACCCATAGATTTTGGGGTAGTGGTGGAAAAGTAGAAGTGTATGTATTGGAAACTGTAGGAGAGACTCCTGGGTTCAGTCACACTAAGGACAATGAGCAGCTGTACGTTACGCTCAAACTATTTCCATAAAGTTCAAATCTTTTCCCTGTACACAGCTCGTGTAAGGGCTGTTCGAGTTAATATTGAAAGGGATCATGTTGTGTGGCGTCTAGGCTTTCCTTCTCTTCCCTTAGTCTTTATTCAGTGCTTCTCTACTTGTATAAATATATGCCACTTACCGCATCGCTTCATTTGCATTTTCCGTCCACCCGAAACTTGTCGAGTTGAAGTTTGTCTCTCTCTCTCTCTCTCTCAATTTTCTCTCTCTCTCTCTCTCTCTCTCTATAGACTTCTCCCATAAAATCTTACGGGATATATCCCAAGCACATGTCAGTGTTTTTAGCTTTGCCGACATAATATCCTTGTGTCTATGTGTAAGGAAAAGGAGGCTCCGGTCCATAGTTTTACCTATAAAAGTAAGAGAGGGGTAGTATGTGCGTGAGTGGCTTCATGGGCTGGAGGGTTAGTTATGTAAAACCCTGGTGCTTTATTTTTTTCCCCTTTGCCAAAGACATTGGAGTATAAATGGATAAATTAACTATGTGTCGAATGGGATGTATCAAATCCTACATATGTAATGCTCAAATAAATGCAGGGGTTTCAACTACAACACAAAAATCCATGCAAAAATCCTCCTCTCCATGTACGACCCACATATCTACAAATAATAAAAGCATAGCTATAATCCTGTCAATTTCCACAACTGTTGTGTATCTTGGAGCTCTACCTTACATAAGGACTTAAATAGGAGCACTTCTCCCGGCTTTCAGTCAGTCAGGTTACTTTTACATGAATGTGTAGCAGTACTAGCTAGAACAGAGACTTTGTCTCTACTCTCTTTTTTCCCTAGTCCTTTATTAACAAAAGGATATAGTCGCCTTTTTCAATACTCACTCCCTTACATAGAGTGACATACCAAACGGAACTCTGCTTATGGAGTGTACATATATACATACTCAAAATATATCTACATATGTATAATATATACATGATAATTATTATAGATACAGAGTAAGTAAAGAGAACAGACCAAGCACGTGGAGCATATTTTTAGTTGGTTGAATATGTACAAAAAAATGTATTACTATATGTCAAGTATAAGTGGCCCGAACGTAGAGTACAGACATGTACATACTCGGGTATTAGTACAATAATGTATGTATGTATATCAACATATGGAAAGGGGGTTTGATCCGTACGGAGGTCATTTGGACGGATACAGTGAGCTATATATGTATACATACATAGTAGAACCTGAGTTTTTTTTAAAACATGAAAATTTCTAGTTGGAGCAATGAGAAGGAGATGCACTTTTCCTTGTATACATAAACATACATAATAATATATTGTAGACATAGAGAACTAACTATTCTATGTGCCACCACTACCACACAAGGGTATCAAGTGATACAGTCGAGGCCTCAGTCTGATAGTCTTATTCCCTTTTTCCTTCTGACATAAAACGTGTACTTTACTCTCTTCTTCCTTTCTGTGTGGAACAATATTATTCAAATCAAATGAGCTCTGATAGCCAGTGTTTCATGTGCTCTTTTTCTGCTACAGCTGCATTTTATTTTCTACAGGTCTCTCGTATATAATCGCTCCTCTCCCAACCCTTTCCATCTCCACCAATTGTTTCTCTTTCCCCCCGTCAAAAAAAAAGTACCGTCCCTTATTGTCTTTGCTTTCACAGAGAACACAAGCCTTTTCTGAGAGTGCACTGCCGAGAGCTTTTCCATTTTTTCCCTCTTCCCCATTGATTTCCTTCCTCTCTAATGCTATATCTACATATAGGCAGTCAACAATCTTAATTCTATTAAATAGTAATCATAAATTAATTCCATTCCAGGGCCCACAATATGCATGGGATTTTAATAAAAATGGAGTCTCCGAGTACATACAAAATCATATCAACTTATAATCTCGTGAAAATATCCAGATTTGTCACTTTTACAAATTAGCTCAATGTAATTCAATAAGTCTCTGTTTATTTCTGGGGTAAACAAGGGAATTGAGCGTTCCACATTGGAGCAGCATATATAGCAACAGAATTTTAGTAAGGATGAGATGATTAATAAAAATCCTCATAATAATAATATGTAATAAAATTACAGAATCTGTCTCTCATAGTACTCTCATACACACAGTATCAAGTGGTACGGGATCCGGATGGAGAATGAATGAAAGGAATGTATGAGTGCATGTAAAAGGATACGTAATTTATATCCATTGGCTGGACCGTGACAATGAATGAAGTAATACAATGTTCACAAGTAGATGTAGAAAAACATTAATTATTAGGACTCTTGTTCAAACTATACACGAGGACAAAAGTCGGGAACGCCAAGGTAGGAACAAAATTTTAATGTGTTTACAAACTGAGAGATTTGTCATCACCGGTCAATGTTACTCCTCAAGTGTGACTCGATGAGTAAATGAACTGTCAGAGTTGGTATGACTCATCACCGGAATGGCGTAGGGATGAAAAAAACTGTACAGAGATTTTATGACACAATTTAAAATAGAAATAATAATAATAATTATTATTATTATTCTAGAATCAGATGTAATATGTAATTATTTTTATTGTCCCAAGAGGAGAGTGAGAGAGAGATAGAGAGAGCATTATTAACCAAGAGGCAGTGAAGGGTTGATGATAAGGGTCTACTATAAGTGGAAGGCATTATGAGTGGAAGTCAACAAGAGAGAATTTCGAGTGAGGCCGGCCAAGAGTGAATGATTGAGAGAGAGAGAGAGACAAACAAACAGAGAATAACACTCACCTGGTGATTAGCTCCTCGTCATTATACGGAGCTAGCGGTACTAACTATTTGAGAAGTGTTCCAGAGATGTATGGACAACACAATATAATCATATGAATGAGATGAGACAAGTGAAATGACATGGGAGAGGAAGTCGTATTTTATTTCCTATATTTGAATTTCCTCTCTCTCTCCCAACGTAATTACTATAATGCATTTAAGGTCCATTTCATTCACTTTTCTAACGAATTCATTTTATCCACATATGTATGTATGCATAATAAAAATCCTTCCAACCATCTCATTTCTATTTAACCCTTTATATATATATATATGCATTTTATATACGACCGAGCTATCCTATAAGGAAATTAAACTTCTAGGTCATTTATCCTACTACGTACACGACTTTGAACTTGTCCATTCCCATAAATACAGCTGTAAAAATTTATTTACAATTTTTATTACATCAATTTATTTCTTCCACACACACACACACACACACACAAATATAACATGGCTCTTCAAACACAAACAAAGTCCTTCTATGTATCAAATGGCTTCACTCAGTTCACTCTCGACCCGATTCATCCCAAAAGTTTGAACAACCCAGAAGCTTCTAAACCACCAACGGTTTTTCTTACCTTCTCCCCAACAAACTTTTTCACATTGCCAGAACCATCTACCGGCAATAACCTTTCCTCTCACCCACAAAAAAAACAAGCGTCCCTGAAAAGTTGATTCACTTTTCTATAGTAAAGGTAAAGGTATATAGCCGTGATTCAATAATAAATAATTAAATAACTATATAGAAAAAAAAGAAGGAAAAATTCCAAAGTCATAAAATTCTTAAAACAAATTCACTCATAAAATCTCTGGAAAATCGTAAAATGCAAAAAAAGAGTCATAAAATAAGAGAAGCTTGTTTTAAACTTGTGTCCTAGTGCATGTGCAAGCTTAAGTTGGAAAGCTCTCAAATCCCATTATTACCAACCCGCCAAACTCTCCATTAGTTTCTGCATATAACAATAATTGCAAAATATCCATGTGTGATTATTCTTAGAATCCCTATAAAATCTACACGTTACGTGGTATTTTTGTATTAGCATAGATATTCCTCAATTCTTGGAAGTTCTTGGCTGGGATGAAAAAAAAGTCGTTGGAATGTTTACAATTATTATGCATGTATATATTTCCCCGGATTTTCACTTATCCTTTTGTAATAATGTAGCAATAATAAATAGATGTTACGTGTGCAATGTATTTTTTGCAAATATGTATACAATCATGTACACTGGAAACTATGTAAAAAACCAAGTTGATTGCAAAAGGGTGGAATTAAATTTCCTATGAATTTCCACTTATAAAGTCCGCGTATAAGAAAGTCCCTATAAATGCACAGGAGCTAAGATTACGTTGGATTTCCAACATACTATTACATATACATATGTAAAATATATAGGATGGTATGTATTTGTGGAAGGGCGTAGGCGAGGACAGAGATGTGCATGAACTTTATCAAGGTAAAGAGCCTTTTTGTGTAAGCTGGGATGACATTGAAGGAGGCTCATCTCTCTCTATCTTGTATATATTATCATATCCATGAACTTGTACTCAATTCGAGGTCTCTCTCATAAAATCATAATCTAATATATGCAATACTTTTAGCAATAGTAGTAGTAGTAGTAGTAGTAGCAGAAGTAGCACTTTTAACTATCTATCTAAAAGTAAGTAAATATTAAGGCCATGCTGAACTTGGAAACAACGACCTTCACTCTTTTTTTATGAGTACTTTTTTTTATCCCTAACTCTTTCTTTCACTACACTATTCTCTATATATACAATGAGAATGAGTCATAAAAATGACAATATCTCAAGCCTCCTCACATATAAGCTCTAATATAATTTCTATATACATACAATACACATAAAATCTTCAAAAAGGAAATGAAGATGAACTTTTTATAGCTTGGACTTTTTTCTCATACTCGCAGGATCTCCCTTATTTGATCTCTCTCTCTCTCACTATTTCCCTCAGAATTATATTCATATCTCACACACACACACACACACACACACACAATAAGAGAGAAATGCTGAAAATTATAATTTTCCCATATTATCATTCACCATCTCTAAAAGTGTAGTGATAAATAGATTTTACTACACACATTACAATTTAATTGTTCACACACACACACACAAACCAATCCGGGCCAATACGTAGTAGTTATATAGAAAAATAAAGGTAATTTCTACGTCGCAGATCCTAGAAAAAGACCTTGAACCTTTGATGTCTCATATTGACTCGAGAGTTCATATACATATATTCTGTTTATATAGGACCGTTTCCCTGGAATTAGTAATCCACTTTATGCCGAGTTAAATTTCTTCCTTGCCAAACGCACACACACACATACACTTTGATGAGCAATATAGCCTCATGTTTACACCTTGTCCTCGCTCCCTGTTTATAGTTTACAAACGTTTTTAGAACGTAGTAGTGTACAGATATAAAGACCGTTTCAGAGGAACTGTTGGGAGAGGAGGAAAAATGTTTACCAAATATCTCATCGGAGAAAACTTTACTTTATGACCTGATTTTATTACAAGGGAACATATGTTATTATTAGAGAGAGAGAGAGAGAGAGGATTTCCTAGGAAGAGCAACTGAACCTTGTACCATTGTTGTCAGGAGCATTTATAGTAGTAATTTGCATCTGGGAATTTTTGTCACCTGCCACAATAACAATTATCACAATATATTCTCAACTCATACTCCATCACACTTGAATTCTTCATTCATTTCCAATGAACAGTTCCAATAGCGCAATAACCTACTATTTAATATTGTAAATGCCTTTATTCTCAAGTAAATAAGTATGCACCTTTGAATTAAATACAGAATTTCCATCAGATTTCCGAAAGATTCCGTCTTTTGAATTCAGAAAAAATGAAAATACATATAATGATATTTACTATTATTCTCTTCCAAGGAATTCTCTCATTCCAAAACTTCATCTCTACATTTTTCATAAGGCTTTTCATTATCAGTAAAGGGTGTTGCAATTATTTTTGGTCCAATACAACAACAATAATTTTTATTTGTATCTATACAAGGGAAGATAGAATTACAATGTCACGTTAGATTTTAGAGTGTGGGAGCTGCGTAATAAAATGCATGTGCAAATATAGACGAAGGCTCATTAAATTCCACATCCTTTGATATGGATTTAATACATTTTATACAATCTGATATCGCAACGTTTAATCTTACGTAGTTTCTAGAGTTTCAATACATCAATAGTATACGACTCTGAGTTGAATAAAAAAAATTCAAGCAGTTTTTGGCAAAGGTAAATAATTCTTAAGGTGAGATGCCGACTTTTATTATTAACCCACACAAATATGTCATATTTTTTCCTTTAGTTATTGACATTGACGTAGGTAATGTCAACCATGAGGAGAAAAATCAAAGCGGTCACGTTTCATCCTTATATATTTGCTCTTTATATAAAAAGCACACACACACACACGCATTGAGATAATGTAAACAGTTGTAAGTATAAAATTCTTGGTAATTCATCAAGAGAAAAAGATTGGACGTATCAGGAATAATACGCTGATTGGAGATTCTCCCAATGTGCCCTTTCCTAAATATATTTGCTTTTGTCACTTTCCCAGAACTGTATTATCTCTATATGTGAAAACCTTGAAAGTTCATAATGTTGTAAGTTTAAGCCAAAAAAGAATTAAATAAACGTTTATATTACAAATTGTAACATTTAGTATAAAAATACAATAATTAGTAACTATCCTGAGGTTTGAGATAAATTAGTCCAACATGTGTGTACATATATAATTATGTATAACGTATGAATTGCGGGGTTGGAATATGGAGTCAATTTCCATAGGAAATTTCCAAGAAAGAATTTTCCAAATTTGCATGGATATGGTTGTAATTCTTTTAAATATAGGCTGAGCGAGAGTAATTTATGGGAAAAAGCTCCTATGGGAAACTTGTATGAGGCAACATTGATAATGTATTAAATGTTTTTGTTCACACTATAACAATTGCAGTTGTTGTTGTTGTTGTTGAAATTCCATGTAAATATGTTTTCCCCTTATGTTGCTTTTTAAAGGTTCCTCACCCATCCCAAGACCTTTGACCTTTCCATTTACTAAAGTGACAAATTCAAAATTCTATTTCTATTGTATGGATGTGCTTTCTTTTTAAAGAAGCTTGTTTTTATTTTTCTCAAAAAATTCATATAAACACATGCATAGAATTAGTACATGAGAGACGTACATAACAAATGTGAGGCTGTAAAGGCATAGTGAAATATACACGAAGGCTTGTGCAATGTTTGTGTGTGGACATTAAAATTGATATTGGATACCTCACATGACAAGCTCTGACTACATAAGCGTTTGGGTCATGTAATATATGAGGTGTTGCCCTTTCACATATAGTAGCATGGAAATGTATATTAGGGATATGTGCAAGTGGTTATGTTGTTAGGACAATGGCATATAAGATGATAATACAGACGTGTCTGTCTGCAGGAACAGAAAGTTTGAAAAGTTTTTTATAGGACCGGAAGAGCTGGCTATAACGCACATATACCTACCTTTTCCTCACATCAGGATAATTGATAATGTCAGGAGATAAGAATTCTCTCCACTGGTTTCATTGTCAAATTCTAACTCTTTGACAGCTACAATTACTATCTCACACCAACAGACACATCCAAACATACACACACACACACTCTCTCTCCCTCTCAACCTGCTCAAATGCTCACCCTCCCAATAAACGTACATATACAATGTTTTTCTCTCCTATTATAGTTGCGTAGAAGAATCTGTCAATATGTATTTTTTACAAAAGTATAACAAGTTTTTTCTCAACCCGTGAAATGTGAAAATAACAAATTATCCAGGCTATCTCATATCAAATGTATAAGCTCATGATTTAATTCCCTAGCCTTTTTTTTCAACACCTCCAATTCTTTTCATGTGTAATTTGTAATCAACAAACATATTTAGGATATGAAACATTTTTTTTTTATTTTTGTCATATTTTCTCAATTTTTTACCTTGCTCTTGTTCTGTTGCTCTCTCGTCGGGAAAATTCTTCCCACAAAAATGCCGATTCCCAGCCTATTTCATGTACTACGTTGATCCTCCAAGAGATATTGACCTCAAATGTTGTCAGCTAGATTACATGTTATGCATTTATTACATGGCCATTTACCTCAATTACATCTGGAGTTTAGTTGTGTGTGTGTGTGAGAAAAATAAATAGGTTGAATTTTTTGAGCAGTAGCCTAATTATTATTGTCCTCTCTAATAATTATATCGTACTGAAATATCCCACCTCATTTTTTATTAACCAATGAGATTTTTCCTACGCATGGAAAGTTTTTATTTTTCTTAAAAAAGTTCGGGTGAGATATCAAAAATAAGTGAATCCTTTTTACAAGACAAGTGCATATACATATTAAAGTCTTGAAATAATTTCCAAGCTTCGAATTTCCTAATAATTTTGTCAGTCTATATATTTAAGCGTGTACGTATAAAATGGAGAGAGGGGGTGAATGAGAGTGTGAGTAGAGCAGATGAAATGCGTATAGTTAATTAGTGTGACTAAAATATGAGAGTAGGTATAACTTCCGCGTCTCCTACTTGTATGTGTGTGTGTGTGTGTGTGTGTAAATCAAAGGGAAAATGGCGAGGCTGTGGTATAATAAATAAGGAATCCAAATAACGTGAAATGTTAATAGCCAACCGGAGCTCTTGTGTGTACACAAAACACTGTGGCTTCCAAAACGTTCCTTGAATGGGTTCATGTACATGCAAATTGCATATGACATTTATTATGTACGTACAACTGCAAGGAATGTAAATTTGGAAAAACTCTCTCCCTCTCTAACATTTTGTAACATGGAGTAAAGTGGAGAGTGGTGGAAGGAAGCATGAGGCCTTTCCAACCTATCCCTTATCACATATACACAAATACATAGTATTTATATAGTAAAAAAATATATGTGCATAAAATACGTAGAGATAGCAAAAGCATGGCCAATGTGCCCAACATTTCATCTACATACGTACTTTTATATCGTAGGGCCAGAGGTATTTAGCTCCAATTGAACCCATGTCAAAGGACATGAGCCTCGCCATAAATACATGAGACAAGAGGAATGTCGTAGAATTTGGATAAGCGTAGGATGCTTGAACGCATTCCTCCTCCTAAATGAGATACTACTCCAGTATTTCATTCTGGCCCATGTACATATATTATATATACACTTGAACCAACCGGACAGGACAAAAACAGAGTGTGCAGGTTGAGTCACTAATTTCCCTTTCAATGATAACTCTCTCTCACCCGCTCTCTCGTGAGGAGAAGAGAGAGCTGAGTGAGAGAGAGCCTTGAAGGTAATCAAGAGAGACAGAGTACATCGGCCTCTATGAAAATGAATTTATATTTGTAGTAAAACCATGTGTTCCTGTCTACAGCCCGGTAACTGCGTAGTAAACTAACCTCTCAGTATTGACTTGGCCATGAGTGGGAGCAACAACACTTTTCTCTTTTTTTTCTCTCTCTCTCTCTCCCTCTGTCCTACCTCCCTTTCATCTCACTTTTTCACGTAGATTGCACAAATATTTCCAAGGTTGCATTTACTCTACTACCACAAGTGTATACTTTTTTATCTTGTAGAAACACCAACTAATGGCAATACACAATACATTTTACTTTTTCCTATACAATATTTATATAATATCTTGTTTTGGTACTATATTTTACTACACACATCTCATGAGCAAAATTTGAGAAAAAGTCCCATTGGTTTCATAGTAATTCCACTACTGAAAAGTCAAATCATCCTCTTGTATTCGTATACATGCGGGTATTTTATATGCCATACATGTAGATTTTGATAAGATTTTCTAATCCAAACTTGTATACATCCATATGTATATGAATGTGAGCTGTCGCAGAAAGCTCTACTACATACATGGTGAGCATACTATGTTTTAGCCGCTCATGGTTTTTTGGTGAGTTTTTGTACAGGCTGTAATAGCTAATTTGTGGTATGTGTTATTTTGCTAGAGACAGGATGACAGTATGAATAGCATGCATATATATGATGAGGATGATGAGCTTTGAAATGTCTATTGAATTATTGCAGAAAGAGCTTTTGCGCAATAATTACATACAAATTGAGTCTATGGTAAAAGGAGCTTATATATATATATAGTTATAGAAAAACGGAAGATTTGTGCATAATGAGCATTTCCATATGTCTGCCTTTCAAGACAGAGATTCTCTTAGTATAAAGGTAATTGGATAATTTTTTCTCGGGATTTTAACTAATTCCAGGTGTGGTTCCTTTCCTTCCTTTTCCTCTCTCTCTCTCTCTCTCTCTCTCTCATTCTGTCTCTCACACAAAATTGTGCGGAATTGCATGGGTTGGATATGTAATGAGTTTGTATGGAGAATTGAATTTTGCTACTTGTACACACACTTATTATTACTGCAGAGACATGGAAAAGGATTGCTTATAGGGAGAGAATTACATGGGTGACATTGTATGGAGTGTGTGGATGTATGTAAGTATGTATGAGAGGGACAAAAGAGGAGTGATTGAAGGGGAAGTTTTATATGAAAAAGAACAAAGTGATTCATGATGTGTGGCTCTTAATGAAAACAGAGAATTGAGAGAGAGAGAGAGAGAGAGAGAGAGAAGAAGGATTGGGGAACAATGAGTCAAATGAAAGAATCAACAAGGCTGGTGTGTTGCAAGCAAAAAGGAGACAAAGGTAGGAGACAGGTGTAAACAGTCTACGCTTGGTTGCCATTCTCCATGTGTAGTATTATTCTTTTCAATTCCACATGATGCATTCAAGAAAAAAGCCAGGGTGATAAGAGTCTCTCTCTCTCTCTCTCTGTACTTGTGGCTAACGTACTAATACTTGTGCTGAGGACAAGGCGATTCGCTTCAGCGATGATGAGTTTCATCCTTGGGCAAAAACCCCGCACAAATCCCTCAACTAATTTCCCGGGCTACTCCTCACTCTCACGCATACACAAACTCACACACACACACACACACACAAAATAACAACAACAACTTTACTACTACACACTACTACAAACTACATGCTGTAGACCACATGTTTTTAAGCCCATTGACTCATTGCCTTCCTTCGTAGCTTGCTTCCCTTCATTTCATTCCTTTCTATAATAGATTTCCCAAGTATTTTTTTTCCCCCAACAAAGTTTTTTTTTCTCTTCAGCTTCTAGAACTTTTGTCCACATCATTTCCACAATCATCTCAACAATCATTTCCACAGTCTCATTTCATTATGTAGCAAATCCTGTCTATCCCAGAGTTGATCATTTAATCCAGTCATAGCGGAATATATCCACATTTTACTCAGAATCTATTAAGATTTCCTTTTTAGGAATTTATTATCACTCAACCTTCCTAAACTTTCCACAATCCTTTTCTTCATAGACATGTGGCCAGCCAGACCTCATTTCTTGAGTTATGTACTTACATAGATTTTTTAAATTGACAAAACCCTCCTTTTAATCCTTTCCTTTTCTCTCTCTCTCTCTCTCTCTCTCCCACCAACCCATCATATTTTAGCAGAAAAAAGCACAAATCCTTAACATTTGATACGATTCCTATGTAGAGTGTAGCATTGAAAACTCTTATAATTCTCCATTCTCCCCTTCTCTACACTTACATACAAATGTGTCCTTGAAATATTCAAGCACACATCTTTTAATATTTAAGTTGCTGCATAAAATTTTATGCGTGGAGAAATAGGATTGGCAAGCTATGATTAACATGAACTGTATATTATGTTTTACATGCATACCAATGTAAAGAATTAAATTGTACATATATCTATGCATACGCATACTTGAGTCTATATATGTATAGTAGGGAGAAAAAGGAGCGAGACTCAAGCCAAAAGTTCTAAATGTTATAATGAAAATGCTTATAGGACATTAAGAAAGCTTTGAAAAGTTAGTGGAGCTGAAAATATAAAGGAGCACATACATAGGAAAGTGAATATATATAAAGAAAAAGCTCATAAAATAATTTTCCACGTTCACATTTCACTTGTGTTTAGCATATGAGCCTATAAATGACTAAGGTACTGAAATGTGACCAGTGACTTGGAATTCAAGGTCTTGGCGATTAAACTATGTGGAATCTGAAGGGGCTCTCCAAGGCCCGGTAAAAGTGAAGGTACCTATTCTTTTGGGCATGAGGAGATGGTTTTTCGTCCGTGGTTTTAATATGCAAGTCCTACTACGTCCTATATAGTAAACAGAGTATGTACTGGTACATAAACACTGTATAGAAGGAGCATAATATACATATAGTAAGAATGTATCCATTGAAGGTTTTAATAGTTGAGAGTCCACGAGTGAGTAGTTTTTACGAGATGGCTCTTATTTATATATGTACAATAATATAATCATATCTAAAATATATACAGAGCCATTGAGAGGGCAATGGATCATGTGTTTTTTTTCCTCTCCCTTTCTGGATATGTGTTCTTTGACGCCAGGGTTTCGCTACGCTAAAGAATTCTTCCCGCCTATTTCATTTCACCTTGAAACAGGTTCACAGGAGAGCATCGTACTCTCTCAGAGTCTCTCATCGTCATCAGACAGTCTCATCCACATGTTCACTTTTCTTCTTCCATGCATCTCACCTTACCGTCTGATAAATTACTCTTTATCTTTTCTTCTTCCCTTTTCTTATTCTTTCATCCTTATTCTCATCATGCTTCTTTTCTATATAGCTTCGTTCCTCACTTCCCTTTTTACTATATAGCTTTCCTCCCATGAGACTTCACTATCCAACAAACCTATTAAAGCTTACATTCAAGCCTACATTCCATTTGCTCTTAGTTTCCCGCCTTTTCCTCTCTCTCTCTCTCTCTCTCGCACTCTTCTCTCTCATCTTCCCTCAAGTATTTACGCTCACTGTTGCATCTCTTTTGTTGATGTTGTACAAGGAGTAGAATGCAATGCACTAGCCATCCGGTGTGGGTTAGGCGGTAAATTCTTACACACGCTCTCACTTTTGTCTCACTCACTCATCACAATGATATTATAGTTTACTGGCTCTCGGAGCTGATGCAACCTCTTACTTAGACTCAATGAATGCATCCTCCACGATCTATAGCAAAAGTAATATATGACAATAACCGGGATGGAATATATAACTTTTGTGCATAGTCTAGCATGCATCTCACACACTACAGCTCAAGTCATTCCTCTCTCTCTCTCTCTCTCTCTCCTTCAACTTCATCATCCTCATCGTGTTCGAGTAGTTTCAATTCAACACCATTGAACCTATTTGCTTCAATTGCATTCGGCCCTGCTTCATATATGTAGCTTCCTTCTTCTAGTATGTAATAATCCTTGTAGTAGTCCTAATAATAAATTCCTGGGAAACTCATCAAGTTGGAGCCCACTTGGATTTAATATGTGCATGGGCATTGGGCTCAATTTGCAATAATAATAATAATAATTTCAAATACATGCATTTTAATATATGTATACATTCTCCGAGACATTTGTCACTCTTTATGTTTCTCAATTTATTGCTTTATTACTTATAACTCTTTATTACTTGTATGACTAGACATAATTTCAATTATTGCTTTATTCATGTATACTATGGGCATCTAGTACTTTTCAAAGAAATGCCGATTATTCCCATAATGATGGCTGTATGGTATAGTATTTAAAAGCAAACGTTTCCACGGAGTAATTTACAACATTCTGACGTCAATACTATAAGAAATGATGATTTGTGGGAAAACTTGTAGACTAATTGTTGAGATTTGAAGCAATTGTCACGATTTTTCTAAGACTCAAGATAAATAAAAAAACATACATTAATCAATATTGTTTTCAAGCTCAACCTGGATAGGTAAATAGAAATAATGTATTATAGTGTGTTGGAAAAATAATTGCAATTTTGACTGTTCCTGAAGGAGTCACAAATTTTTAGTGACAAATATTAATTGAAAAGAAATTCCAATAAATTATAGAATGTTTTCTTGGAGAATGAGATTTTCCTACATTACGTGGATTATTGGGAGAATGTAATAATAAAGATAATTGTAGCTCGTGATGTACACGTTGTATTCTATAGTAATGTGTTGTTGTGGTGTGAACTATGTATATGTACAGTGCCACTGTGGGCTATAATTAAAAAAACGGTTGATTTTTTATTTCCGCCAAAAACGTAAGTAATGAACTATGTAAAGCTGAACTCATTTTCTTAACAGACATATTAAACAGCATCTTTTTGTAAAATATTTTCATCGTACATGCACTGCACTACTTATAGCATGATACTTAACAGGATAAGCATTCTTATTATAAAATTAATTATGATAAATTCCTTATGCATGATGTAAACCCTGCAATAAAACTAACGTCCAATAAACGTAATTAATTTTAATTATAATTACTATCACTTTCTATGATATTTGTACTAAAAACCAATCTAACTAAACAGTTCTGCAATGTTATACTGTACAAACCAATAATGTACATATGTCTAAAGACTACAAGTACAAGTCATGAAGTTCCAAGATCATGTTCAATCTGAAAGGACTAACAAAGCTGAAAGAGACTGCTCCACTGCCCATACTCTTACAATTCTTGTCTAGACTGTCAGTAGAAAATTATTTAACGGAAGTCCGGGCCTTTGTAATGGACAAAAATGGGGAGATGAAAGAATCCAAAACATAAATAAAACTGCAGTTTCCTATATCTAATCTCATCCAATTGCAAGGGAATCAGAGGTTGACATTTCTGATAATTTACAAAAATAATAATATTCACCATCATTCTGCCGCGTTAGCTCATTGTAATTATCAATTAATCACATCTCTGTATTTCAGGTCATGAAGTTCGTTAATACTTACCTTACAAATAAAACAGTTGTAGACACGTTTAATGTTTCTGAAAAAGCTATTTAGGGGAGGGCTCCACAACCAACTTTCCGAGCAACAAGACAAGATACAGAAAAATACTGACTAATTTGTACGGATATTTTATGATGAAATTCAGGAGGCTGAAGAAAAAATATTTAGCATTTTCTAAACGCCAGCAGTTATGGTTAAACAAAAGCTCAGGCTTCCGGGTTTTTGTAAATTTTGTAAAATTTTATGAAGACTTGCAATCACGCTCCCCACGAGATTCACAGGATCAGGTTGCAGAGGGCGTTTACAAACCCTATCGGAATATATGCAGCCGTTCAAAGCTTAAACGGGTTGAAAAATTCTGTCTTTCCTACAGTTGTATTACTACGGTCAGCCAGCAAAGTCATTAAACAAACAAAGCCTGATCTTTCAAAACAACTAAAAATCGCTGCTAAAATTCCAAATGATTTTTTTTAAAACAATCACGCGAAAAAAAATCACTGGTTACACCCCGGATGAGGCTTTGTGCTCATTTCTAGATTTAGACTTAAGCAAGAGCAAATACAAACAATTCAAAAGTAGTTCAGTAACTAACGGGGCAAATATTTATCCGTGTTATGAAAAACTGGTTAAAGATAAGAACAAATTTCTTCCACAACCCCCGAGTTGCATAGTCGTAACCGAGACTAGCGCTTATGGTCCGCTTCGTCATCTGCTGGATATAACTTCAATGCTAGTAGAGAATAATTCACATGCTATAGGAGATTTTTCGGAAGTCAAATACGACTCTGCAGTTAAGACTAATTTTTTCTTATGGGTTTGACGGGAGTGCAGGGTATAGTCATTTCAACCACAATTATTAAAGCTCAAAGTCTTTTATATTCTTACATTCGCGTTTTTGTTAAATCGTTTTGCATATCGCTTGCCATTACAAAAGGGTAGCGTAAAAGAGGCAGAAGAAAAAAAGGTTATTAAGTCCAAAAAAATTATCCAAGATAAGCTTCAAAAGTCTCTTGGAGTAAGTATCGACGTACCGGTAGCTGGCGGAAATGGCAACTCAAACGTAGCAAGAAAATGTTTTCGAAACGCTGAAATTTTTGCAAATGACCTGGGGATTAATCCTGTTCTTGTTCAGGGACTCCAAACAATTTTGATTGCAAGTAATTAAAAATTTCAACTTAATTGCAGATAAATTTGAAGCTGTTTGTAAAAGTTTAGCTTTTAGGCATGTTGAAACGTACAAATGGTATTCGATGTACCCAATCGTCAACAAAATTCTCATTCACGGACATGCAATAATCAGGGCATCACCGCTCCCTCTGGGTATGCTAGCGGATGACGCTGCAGAAACCAGAAACAAGATTTGGAAGTATGATAGGATTGCTCATACCTGAAAAAAAGATCGCACAGAATGTTTAAAAGATCTCTTTTTGAGAGTAATTGTCACGTCTGACCCAAAAATTAGAGGGTACTCCTTATTGCATAAGAAAAAGTATTCAAACAAATTACCGATCCCAAATGTCCGGGATTTGCTCGATAATCCTGATGCTCCTGCGTTTTCCAATACAGAAACTGGATGAGGAAAACTTTGATGAAGCAATTTAAAACACGAATTCACTTTCTGTTGGTATTACTCTTAGTATTACACAAAAATCTTAAATTAGCTGTTAATTTTACATTACTAATGTATTAAGTATTTACTGTTAAAATTTTATGGAAAAATGAGTGTGTAAAAATGATGAAAAGTATAATAAAGGTGCATAAAATATGGATAGTAAAAGTAAGCATTAATTCAAGGTACACTTTAACAACTATTTCGGTGCGTAAAATTTGAAACCACGCAATTTGCGGACATACTGAAATAATCTGCATAATTTTGGCTACAGAATAGAGGTTTTACCTTATTTGTCACTAAGTAAATCCAGTTTTTTAACCCAGAATGTGCCTTAAAGGTCCAAGTTCTATTAGTTCAATGTTAAGAAAGTAGACATATTCCGTCATGCTAAGTAGTGCAGTGCATGTATGATGAAAATACTTCACAAAAAGATGCTGTTTATAATATGTCTGTTAAGAAAATAAGTTCAGCTTTACATAGTTCATTACTTACGTTTTTGGCGAAAATCCTAAATTCCGCTTTTTTCAACTATAGTCCACTGTGAGTGTGAAGTTGTAAAGAAATGACATTGAAGAATAGAAAGATGACAAGTGACACATGTAAAATGTGGAGCGAATGGAAGTGTGTGTATGTGTAATATTCTCCACTAAATAGAACACTTTAATAGCTATGAGAATTCGTGCAGAGACGTCCAATGGTTGGTGAGGATTAAATATATGTAAATGGATGGTAAGTACTATGCCTGAATGCATGGATGCATTAGTTCGGTAGAGTGACTGATTGTCTTTGAGGACATAAATCCAAGGAGGACAGGGTAGTTTTTATTTGGTTGAAGAAATTCAAGAGGAAAAGGCATTATTGAGTTACACTACCAGGAGAACTTGTAGGGGTTGATCAAGTGGTGTGGTCTTGGTGTGATTATGATGCTATGTGTACTTGGACCATGGGCCCTCCATATATCTTTATTATTACGTCTTTAGCAACTACATACTACACATATTGATATACATACACAAACTTGATGAACTTGTAGTCTCGGGTGTAGTTTTTCCCAAGTCCGGACCATTTCCAAGGAATCTTTCAACTTTGAACTTCAGAAGGAGCTTGTGCATTTATGTCTGTATAATAATAATTATTCTAGTTTAAAAATCATATATACATATAGATATGGATATAGGCATAATAGTAAATAGCAAAATAGTCATAATAACAAGAATGGCTGGTAGTGAGAGTTTGTGTGGTGGAGGAATCTCTCTCTGCGAGAAAGGATTCTTCTCCTCTCGTTTTGGTATGTACTGTATAAAGTCCTCTTTAATCTCCTCCCCATGCAAAGGAATAGTAGGATGAACGTTCCTTGGGAGTAGTCCCAAGCCTTAAGGATTCCAAGGGCTTGAGAAACGTCAGGATATAAGGGAAGAGCTAGAGAGATCGAGAGAGAGAGAGAGAGAGAGAGAGAGAGAGAGAGTGTGTGTGTGTGTGTATGGAAGATGAAACGGAACGCTGGAGCCCACATTCCATCCTCATTGTTGCTTCCTTCGAGACTACTACTTGAGAACAAAAAATGCCCGCACTTTTTTCCATTTCTTTCTGTCCTCAGTTTCACTCTTCATCTCCCTGTCTCGTTTTTTCCCGTCTGGATACTCGTACTACAGAAATGTGTGTGTGTGTGTGTGTGTGTGCGTGCGTGTCTGGCTGGGGTTCATTGCTTACAAGGTTTTCCTTCAGACTATTTTATCTCCTCCTGTAAATACTTTTACGCTGGCATTTTTCCTTATATAGCATCATCTTGTTCTTGAGAGCTCTATATAATATGTACTCTCATCATATTACCATATGTCTTCCCTCTATCAGAATCTGTTCCAGCTTCACTCAAACACTACTACTACTACCACCACCACCAACAACAACAACAGTCGACACAGATCACATCTGAGGAATGCTACCCTTTCCTTACATGTAGTGCCTATCCATATATAAGCATATGCACACAAAATATCATTCCACCTATTTCCCATGCCTGGCTAAATATCCCTTGTATATTTGTTTATGAACATTAATATAAACACATATGACACTCCTTCAAATACCAATTCCATATGCTTTCCAAGTATACACACACACACACACGGAGTTTGGCCTACTACCAAAGGGACAGTCACCATTCTCACACTGACTGCTTTATATACTATTTAAGTGCTAAAGTCATTCACAATAATTATGTACATCAAAGTTGGATTTGGTCAGTGGAGAGAGGACATGAGGACGATGCTATTTTGAATATATAAATATATGTACATGTAAAAGTCCCAGGGTTGTGGATCGTCTCTCTGGAACTTTTGACTACTACTAATCCGGGGAATATCATTCTGTAGCGGAGATGTGGACGTGAGCATTTCCTAAATATTACTCGAGGAAAATATTTATGTGTACTCACGAAAAGTAAAGCTTTGTCTGTATACTATGTGCGGAGGACGGGAGAGAAATAGAGGAAGAAGATAATCTGTTTGAGCTTTCCAGTGTGAGACTGCCATGCTGGTATGGTGATATTGTGTTGGGAATAATAGTGGGTGGTGGTCCAGTAGGAAAGGAAGGCTCCAGGAGAACCCAGAGATTTTCTCTTCACATTTACTAATAGGAATAATAATATGGGAAAGATTATTCCCTAAATACTTAATGGGATTTTGTTATGAGGAAAAAAAATGATATAGCTATTTGTGGAAAGGAGGGGGGAAATGGAGGGGTAGGGGTAGGGTTTCGAGTGTAAAAGAGTGTACCAATAATTTCATTTACCAATTGCATGATAATATTTTTAATGTTCAAGTCTCTCAATAATACAATAGCCTTGTTACATGGAGAGCATTTACTTCCAAATGATACGTTCCATATGCGTTACAATATACAATTGACTCGTCTTTTTACGGAGGAGAGAGAGAGAGAGAGAGAGAGAGAGAGAGAGAGCCTTGGAGAAGAAGGAAGGAAGAAGAAAAAGGGCAGACTTGTCGGCCAGAAGTGTCTTTGAAAATAAAGCGTTGAAAAAATGAAGCTCATAAACCTATCATTATTGGCATTGCCGCAAGTACATTACTTTTTTCCTTTAATGAAAGGTCCGTCCTGGAGGAGCGTTTTGCTCCAGCTCGTCTCTTTTTGTGGATCATATGTGAAATGCTTGATGAAGGATTTAAATTTTTCTAGATTGGAATTTTTTCCCTTTTGTCATATTTCTTTTTAAGGGAATTACATCATACGAGTTATATGCAGGCTCTCAAGTAGTAAAAGTTAAATAAAATGCACGCCATCAGACAACTCCAAGGCCAAAAAAGGGGTGGTTATATAATTTCAAAGAACACTTGAGGACTTGAAGAGGAATCTATACACACTAAAACATATACTACACAATAGAAACACACACGTACATATGTACCAACCATTTTAAACCCAATTCCCCTCTCCTCTTCAATCAAGTAATAATTTTATTCGTAATCCTATAATTACTATTATTTCCAGGACTAGAATCTATATACTACATAAGAAAAGCAGGGGGATTGATTTAAATTGAAATCTTTATTTTATTCCTTCCAGTCACATATACTTACTCACATCAATTTTATTGTTCCACACACTCAAAGGATACATATCAGGGACTTGCTACACCCAACAGTGGATTTTCTTCCAAAATTCCAAAGAATTTAGGTAGTCTCCTTTTTCCTGGAGCATTTTTTCCCTTGAGATATTTTTCAGATGGCGTGATAGATTTGATTATTTCAATTCATTACATTCCCTTTAGAATGTCTATGGTTACCCTTGAGGTGTTCCCCTTTTTTCTTAAAGAAGATCTATAACATCTTACTTTCCAATTATAATAATTATAATTATTTTTTATTTACAGATCAAAAATACTGTGAAGCTCAAAGCTAAGAGGAATAATCCATGATTTTTCAAATTATTAGCACACACCTTTTATTTACACACACACAAGAACTTTTCTCAATTTTGCTATAATATAACATGTGAGAGTTATATGGGAGAGAATTATGAGTTGTTTCCGCCATCTACCGAACAAAGTTAGTTGTATAGTAAGTTTTAATAATGCAAATGTTTATCTCCATCTCGTTTGTATGGGGAGAGTTTTTGGTCTCGAGACAGGGACTTCCGGTTGATAATAATTCCTCTCTAATTCCCCGACCTCTTGACTTCCTAATGAGCTGGATGAGGTTATGGTTGTTATCGGATTAATTATTATTATTCTCCGGCCAACACACCATAACTCCATGTAATTACATTGTTTTCGCTCTAACTTTATCTCATTGAAGGAGCAGGTGGATTTGTGAAGTATTAACAATGAACTCTTTTTGCTCATTTGCTAATTACTACTGGCTATTCCAGCCATTACAATATATACATTCTCATGCATATATGTTTACACATGCTAGCCAATGTACTATTTTTCATTCATAGGCCTATATATCAATTTACATGGCCAATGCGTATTGTATTTATATGTAAGAATTTTGGAGGAGGATTCAACATAATTACATTTTGTGTTGTATTATGTTATTATATATATACAATATTATATGTAACATTATCACATATTGTGAGATTCATCCGGGCTCCAATAACTGACTATAAGCTCAACTTCCTTACACGTACAAATAAACTTGTGGCTGTACAAATCCAACTTATAGCTACAGTGGTACATGTGAGTTAGTAGTAGCAATACAATATGCAGTTCTAATTAATGAGATAATTTTTCCCTGTTATAGGATGGATCGGCAAAAGTGATAATAATAATAATCGTAAGCAAAAACTGTGTAGGAGCTGACTGAGTGAGAGGAAAAATATAGACAGATATTTTCATGTACACACTTGGATATTGCAGGTGCACGCGGGGATGTGCGGATGATTGAATGTGGATGCACCCTGGTTCGTTTTTCCAAGGCACTGACCGGCTACAACTGCTGATTGCAATGATAATAGTAATTAAATCGTGAATGGAAATTAATTTTATCAACTTCAACACCCCGGCTACCATACAGACTTTCACAATACACGCCTAAAAAGAACCTCTATATCCATATTAATCCAAATCCCTAGAATGTTGCAGACTTTGTTTTTTAAATACGAAGTGGATGAGTGCTTGGATTTTTTATAACTTCCTTCTTTATCAAGAGAGAAATATAGAGAGGGAGAGAGTGCAAGGAAAAAGTGCATTTTTGCGTAATTAATACTTTTTTCTCTCTCTCTCTCTGTCGGATTCCAGCCACTGATTCTGAAGTCACTAGACCATTTTAAACAAGTCGCAATGGGATTTCTATTGAGCTTGAACATTATAATTAATTGATGTGAGAGAGACTCGGAGAAACCAGATTTGATGTGAAAGTATGGGAAATGAGCATTTTTCATCACTCGAGAGCGGATTACAAATGAGCTGCCGCAGACTTATTAAAACTCAAGTTCCATGACCTTATTAAATACATGTCCAATTCACTTATCAGAGCAGCGCTTCAGAATTGCTTCCTTCGCCGTGTCAGCATAGCGGATGGAAAGGCAATAAATATTGTTTTCTCCTACGCGAAGCTACTATTATAATAGTAAGCTCCAATGGCTCAAAATTTCAGGGATATTTGATAACACATCATGACTAAAATATTTCAAAACTCATATGTTTTTACTATACCACAACAACTCATTTAATAATAATTTTATTATTATTATATCATTTACATCATGCAAAATTCTCTCATTCAAAAAACCAGAAAGTAATTAATAGGAAATAATATTAAAGTTAGCACTAATTTTATTAACACACTCCAACACAAAATTTGTACGAACTCATTTAGCTTAGTCTATTAATAGTAGAATATTCCAAATCCAAGGAGAAGCTTTGCAAAATTTTATTAGCAGAGCGTGGTTTCGATCCACGGACCTCTGGGTTATGGGCCCAGCACGCTTCCACTGCGCCACTCTGCTAACCTGAGAGGAGCCTCTTGCATTGCCTTTACTTGACTTAGACTGCAAAGCCATATGCAAGGGATAGGAACTCACTCCAGCTTTTACAGATGCAATCTCTAATAATAACGCTTTTTTCATTACTTGATGTTTACGAAAAAAGTTTTTTTATCATCAAAGGGGCTAACGCCCATGAAGGATGAAAAAGGAAGAATTGACATTAAGTAGGCACTCATTATTACTGCCACTTCAACTCCTGCTTGGCCTTTCCTATTGAGGGAGTGATGTCCAGACATGGCAGAGTCTTCCATTTCCTTGTCTTTTTCTTCTCCTTTCCTAAACTTTATCCGAGGGCCCATTAAAGTGTTGGGAGTCTGATAGAATCTCCGAATTATTGGACGGGCCAAAATAAGAATATTATTATGTACACACAAGTGGAGCTCATATATGATGAGTGGAATATTATTATATAGTTTGGACTACAGGTGCATTCTTTTTCGAGATACGAACCGTCCCCAGTACACACCGAATTACAGCATATAAGACAGGATGAGGACATTGAATCCAGGAGTTTAGCTTAGATATTTATTTCATGGAGAAGACAAGAGAGAGAGAGAGAGAAAAAAGTGAGAGGCCATAGGCTGCCAGAGAAGGAAAGGCTAGATGCATGGAGCTGCCGTCAGATCCTGAGGAGAGGGGAGGATACACATATGATTGTAGAAACTCATTCAAAGTTTCCAAATTAGGAAGAAACATAGCAGCGTACATTTTTCCATGAGCTTTTTACACTCTATGTCCTCATCATTATGCATCCTCTCAGGTTTTATGTCTTGGGAAAAAAAGATGAAAGAGAATAATAATTTCCTGGTTTGTTTTTTATAAAAAAAACCTTTTTCGTCTCAAAAGACCAAGCCCACTTCCTTTTGATTCTTCATTGTACTTTTAGTATATATGCATAAATACTCATGGAGCCAAAAGCATACAAAGCTGGAGAAGTTCATCACAGTTCTCCTCTCGTATGAAGCTCCGATGTAATGAGTTTTAGATCCGTCAGGAATAGCCTTTTCTTTAAAATGTCTATAATTTCCAGAGACTTTTATGCATACATGAAAAGAAAAGAGACTTTCAACGTCATCTCGGATCTTGTAAAAATTTACATGAAATGTTTTTCCTTGTTGAGAGGACGTGTTTTGGAGAAGGATATTGAGAAGCTTTCCTGTCATTCCCATCCCTGCTCATTACATTTTGAATTCAGTAGGATGGATGTGCGGGAGGAAAAATAAATTCATGACAAAATTCATCATAAAATCCACTCAGCATCAAATTCTATACAAATTTAATACAATTTTTAAATGAATAAGGAAAGCGAACCTGAATTAAAGTCAAACAAAATTTTGCCAGATACTCAGCCAAAAAAAAAACATTTGCAAATGTCAAGTTTCATTCAAAAGAGTTCAGGAAAGATCAGTTTACGTAATTGGGTAAATTTGATCAGTTTTTATACAGTGAAATCATTCGGGATAAATATAGGTCAAATATTCCATTTTTTTCAACTTTGGGATAGGATTTTGCAACAACCAGAGATTTAATGGCTATTTGGATCGATTCAGAAACTTTTTCATCTCTTCGGTTTCGGCAAATTTTGAGAAAGTTAGTTGAAAATTTTGGTTCGTTTGAATAAAATTTGGTCAGCAGAGAATTTTTAGGGAAAATTACTTTAAAAATGTTGTCTGAAAAATAAGCTTTTGACAAAGACATTTACATTTCAAGTTTTAAATTTTCAGGAAGTTTCATATATGAATTAGGTTCACCGTCCTTGCGCGTTGAAAAATGCCTTGTAAAATTCACCAGGAATTTTAACTTTAACAAATAAACTGTTTTCGTCAAAAATTAAGTAGTTTATTGCGGCTCTATTGGTTCTATACATAATTATTGGAGCTATTTGTTCAAATTTCATGCATCAACTAATATTCCCATAAAAGTTTACTTTTTTAATTGTAGTAACTATTATGATTGAAAAAATAAATTATTATTATTATCATTAAAAGTGAGCCAGCTCAAGGGACAAGTGTATTGTAAATACAAGGTAAAGTACACAGACTCGTGAGAAAAATAATGTTATGGGTTGATAATAAAAGGTACTTGCTATGTATCCCATGATTAGGAAGGAAATGGTGTGGAATTACTTTAGAAAGCAAGCTCTTGAAACATTTCGTGAGAATTTCGAGTGTTACTCCATAATAATTGACTCCACCTTTCCTCTCTCTACTTCTTTCCTCCACTACTTCTCACAACTCTTGGTGACTTAGTTAAAGTTCATACACTCTACATAACTGCGTATATGTGTAGTCGACAGATTTATGAAGAACAAGTCTTTTAACCCGTTGTGAATTACGTAAGGTCAATAAACATGCTAGTGGCTCATGATAACCCTCCTATAACTTGTGGTTCATCCATTCCTCCACCAAATTCTTCATTTACATATAATGCCCAACTATCTCGGCCAGCTACAAAAGATTTGATATAAGATCCGTCAGTCATCTTTCATAAGAATCAAATTTATGTTTCTAATCTTTGTAGATTATAAAGACACGTGACTCACTAAATGTCTTAAGGTAGGTCTTACTTAGAGCTACTCCTTTCGAGTTTGTTGCAATTCGTAAAGTGTGAATTTTTCTCTCACAACCATGATTCACATTGAGAAATTATTCTCCGTTAAAATTGTAACCAAAATCAAACGGCACAAAATTCCATTCAAATTCACTTCAATTAAAAAAAATTGCAATGACGCATTTACGATTATTAAGTTCCATAATTCATTAGCCCAGATACGATAAATGACATTGGATGTTAGAAATTTAGAAATCAGTGAAGTAATAACATATTAATCGAAAACATATGGAATCAATTTGAATTTTTTTTTGTACATAAATAAAACTGTGGGGTATTTTCGTGTGTCAAAGCAGGGAAGTATAAAATGGTTAGTATAATACATATATTCGGCGGAACTCTTTGATGACTCCGCTTTCCTCCAGTGCAATGTATTCATTGGCACATCGTCCTTGATTGTTTTAGAGGAAAACGCAGGTTATTGTCACATCCATTCATTGGCTGCATGCCCAGGCCCAGTTCTACACGTAGGAGTTGGAGAGATGAGAAATTAAATATTCAATTACATGCTTATATTGAGAGCTTAATAAACTTTGAAGATAGAATATGTACTCCGTTTTTAATAACATTCTTTCAGGACGTTGTTGATATTTTTGTGTCAAGAATATGAGGTTACGGATTTTCAAGTCGATAAAAGTGGACCTTACTTGAGACTTGCTAGATTCGTAATCGTATCTTTGATGTATCCACATTGTGTTAAATTATCAATCTCTTGCATTCTGATGGCCCCGAGAAATTGCACGAATTTTGTGGGGTTTGCGGGATTGTCCATTCATATGCCGGACGTGTAGGACATCTAGTCGGTGGTCCGAAGGCCAAAAAGGCTTTTTGGGCAATAGAAATCGTAACAAAGTACGGGTCCGTTTGAAATATTTGTTATTCTGATCTGATACAACAAATGCACACGCACTCAAAATAAACAATGAAGTTCCATTTTGTACATTATGCTTTTGCCCTCTCATTTAAAGTAATAAATAATTATTATAAAGTAATAATAATAATTTTTACTACTATTAAAGGAAACAAATGAACTGTGAAGTCAGTAATTTGTCAAAATATAATAAAAAACTTGTGTTTTTCCAACCACAGGTTAAATCCTTATTCATATTCGCACTAACTCAATGGACCAGTTTTTTGCTAATAGAGCCATTTTAAATACGCTCCTGTAGACTCAAACATCACACATAAAATAAATAATTCTGACTGATGCGATGGAGCAAGGCAACGAATTTTGCACGACGAGCGTGAAATCCGTATCTATGCCATCGAGATTGCTAAAATATGTATTTGATAATAATAATTAATAGCACTCCTAAAACCTGTACAGACATAAATATGATTCCTTGCATTTTATTTTTTGAACTTGAATATTTGAATTTGACTTTCATGGAAACTTTCCTGGGATTATTGTTTTTTTTATAAGTTTACAGTTATTAATGGAATTCATTATGGTTGGTGAAGTTCCTCGTCGATTGTCCTCTTCTGGAGCATTTTCCAATGTAATGTTGTTCAAGGTAGATAGAGCATTCTTTTTTTGCTTCCGGTTGTTGGAGTTGTTGGTACAGTTTAAAAGTCATAATTAATTTACAGTAGGACGTTGGTTTGTCAATGACGTAAGTTACGGATAGAGATTCTTCAAATGACATTTTAACTTACTTAATTAGTCTATAACAATTCTCTTCGCGTGGTCAGAAAACCGGTTATTTTTAGTGGTCGGACCGGTTCAGTTCAGAACTGAAAATTTTCGGTTCAGTTCAGTTCAATTTGGTTCAGAGGAATTTCAA
>JAQFXU010000847.1:0-39035 GCA_034693705.1 Spatulosminthurus flaviceps
TAACGGTCAATCGACAATTTCGAGTAGATGGGTTTTTGGGCTCTACACGGAAAAAATAGATAGATTGACCAACAATACGTACAACTATTTATGCACCGCTCTTTTTACACTACTAAGTCTTGCTATGTAATTTTTAAATTAAAAGTTCAGAGAAAAAAACTAAAAAAAAAATGAAAATTGATCATTCAGTTTTAAGTTATGAATTTCAGAGTTTATACACATACGGATTTTTGTACGTGTGAGTATACACAAATATATTTACATACATCAGTGCCATTGCAATGCCATAACAAACAGTGTTGACGACTTTCAAAACTTTTCAAGATTTTTGAAACTTTCCCCTCATTACAATTTACATTGAGTTCGAGCTGAGCACAAACCTAACTACCGTTTGTGTACACACAGTTTTCCCCACGATTGTAAATGAGAAGGAAAAGTTTGCAAAAATTTGTACATAACATGATCTTTAAAGAAAGCACATAAGTGACAAGCGATAATTATACAAGATAGGCAAGTAATTTGTACTTTTGTACATTTAAACATTTAATTCAATTAACAATAAGAGAAGGTAGGAAGGAAAGTACCAATTGGGACGTGAAAGAAGTTTTTCTTTATTTTAATTACCTTACCCCATTAAAGTTCCCATCGAATCCGTAAGTGGGTACATTCTCCAGTGTGACTTCAGCGCGTTTGCCGAACCTAAAAATAAGTTAATTTATTGCTCATTTAATGTGAATAGCTCACCTTTCAAACTACTCCCTCATTCTTTCATTTACGACCCTCATATTATATTGACAAAGAATATACGACACTTTGCTTCACAAATTATCTTCATCACCGTGATCCCTCCTCTCCCTTGTAGATTAATTAAACTATCAAATTAACTGAAGGGCATGTATACTTGAGGCTTCATATCAATCACACTACATTTCCACCAATCAAACTCACAATCATTTTTAATCCTCCAAATACTAATAATCTCTTCCTTCAACAGCACACACGTGGATGTCCATAGAATATAACCCACATAAATAAAACCCCTCATCGCTTCACGATTCATGAATTTATCTCGAATCCATAAATACGAAGCTTTAGAAAATTCTTCCAGACAAAATATCATCGCATCCGTTTCCATAAATACATAGCCAAACGTACATTAACGTGCTTTAAGGATTAATACAAGGCAAATTTATACTGGATTCATTTCTAATAGGCCGAAACCTTTGTAATAGCAAAATAAAGGGAAAATGCTCTTGGTAATTCGGAGGTCCTTCAGTTAATTATTATTGCCACAAGTTATTATTTTACTATTATGTAGATATTCTCTATACAATTTAACCATGTAGAAATTAGCCCGCTCCTCATTTTATTCCCTCATTCAGATTTATAGCAGGTGCTTGGAGGAAAAGCCCATAGGCAGACGTGAAGGAGACATGATTTGTTTGATTTTCACATGAAAATCTTCTGTTCTTTTCAACCGTCGTCGTGGTGGTTCAGGTGGGATTCAAATCATTCTCATTCAAATTAAAACAAGTTGCAGAAACGATTAAAATCCGACCCTTATTAATTCCTTTTTATTCTTCCCTCCCTCACATTTACTCTTGTATTTAATATCCCTTCCCGTGAATAATTTTATCTCTCATCATGAATAAATTCCACATAATACTGAAAGCCACTAAAATCCTCCTCCATAAAAAACATACATTAAAATCAAAGACTACTAAAACTTTCCCCCAGTTTTACCTTGGTCTGGCTTTGGATCCGTACATTCGGTCCAATTCCTGAAGCTGATACAATCGTAGAGCATGAGCCATGTCCCCGACCAAATCACTCCTCTGCGATCTTGAATTCACTTGACCACTGTAAACAAACTTATCATTGTTTTACAAATTCCAACTAGAAAACATCAATTTAAATGTATATGAACACAATGTGTGTAAGCAAACACCGAAAAGGTCCACATACAAAATCCATTAAAACTTATGCCAACAACAAATTTTCACCCCCAAAAATATTCAAAATAGTAAAGAAATTCCACGCTATGAAATAAAAACAAGATTCAACAACAAAAACCAAAACTTTCACATCTTGGAAAGATTACATTATTATTTACCCCCAAGGAAAAGCATACAAATGGGGAATTAATCCCAATGCTTAACGTGTAAAGCGAAGGTTACTTTTAGCAATAACCTGTTTTTTTCATAAAACTGCCAAAGAAAATCTCTCCGTGGAATAAAAAAGACATGACATTTAATTTCCAAGTAAAATCTCTCCTATTATAAAAAATACAGTGTTGAGCATATTTATTTGAATTTTTACTAGATTTTTCCCCGCTTGTCCTCCCTATATAAAGCAATAGCTTCGGAGGAAAATATTTGCAAACCAAAACTTTTCCTCTAAATTCAAATACTAAGGAAGGATAAAATTTGATTACATTTCCCTCCCCTCGATTATCTCTTGTATATACGAGAAGAATGAAAAAATGATTGAAACTAGGCCAGACTCATTCCTTCATATCTTACACTAATGTTATTTTCCACGTCTATGATTTTTTGATGAACACCAAATACAATAAGCGTTGGATTTAGAATTCTATCCTCGGACCTTATTTCTACCACAATATTTTATCCACTGTCTATTTACCCCAACCTCATTCTTATTTTCAATATTGTCTAGCCTATTCTTCATAGAATTTTCAAAGCTCTTCTTTTTATACGCACAAACCAAGGAAAGGAATCTCACTGTCTGAAAAGATTTCATTACAATAGATGCTCTCTCAGACTTTATACATACCCTGAGCCCACGCTCATAGAGAAAGTTACAATTGGCACTCAATTAAGATAAAACTGATGGTTGGTCGATCTTGAGGTTCTTTCCTCTCTCTCTCTCTCTCTCTCTCTCTCTGTCATAATATTGAGCATATTTTTTCTTATTTACAATCACTGCTTCTTTATTACTGAAACTCTTGAAAAGAGCGGGCTATAAAAAGGTTTGTTGTCTCTGTAAGTAAACTAAACTTGCATCATAAAAGATTCAAGCTTTTTCATTCCCTATGGTTGATACATACATGTAGGAACTTGTAGAGCATGTATAATGATTGCGGTTTATGACCACGTACACATTATACAGCTGCTGCTCCTTCATTATCATCATCTCCATCCGTTTCATTCCGCAACTATGCAATTGAATGCATTCTAACTATTTCTTTGTCTCCAGCCTTTCATCCATTCCTCATCAACAATTATTTATGCTCTGCATACACAAAAGCCCCACTAACCTTCAGAATGGGAAATGATACTGGTTTTTTCTTGATACGGATCAGTTAACTCACATTATATGTAGCTGCTACGGCAAAAACTGTACCATTTGAAAAAAAGTTACCCCTGGTTATTTGCCTCTCTCTCTCTCTGTTACTCTACAAAACCGAGGGATTCTTTGTCTTTGACATCGCCATAGGAAATTGACTGTGTACGTAAACGTGTGTATGCAAATACAATTAAAAATCAATGTCCTTTGAACTGAGCGTCAATTGAGCTCCATGAGTCATTCCTCTATAACTTCCCTCTAGTTACGGGATTGGGCAAATAGAGAAGAAAAACAGTTGACCTGGTTTGAGGATATGGCGAGGGCCAGAAAAACGTTTCCTTCATTTCCTTTGCATTCAACTCATTGAGTCAGGCCACCTGGAACTTTTGTTTTAGATAATTATTTCCTACCTCTAACCTGGCTCTGCATTGCTGGTCGAGGTAGATTAAACAAATAATGTAAGCAATTAGTGTGATTGTCATAATTCATGGAAAAAATCAAATGGAGCCGGTCTGTTTGAGAGAGTTGCTTTTATAGAAGTAATTTCATGTTGTACAATTTTCCCTCTTATTCAAATACATTTTTTAGAGCAAATATTGACATGTATTGAGAAAGACGCCTTTTCCCTTTTTTCCTCAAGCAAGTTTTACTGGGAGAAGAACTAAAGGAAGGAAAAATGCAGGATATTTAGAACTTTTTTTATTGAACCTTGAGGACAGCAGAAGGAAGGACTATATAATGGGAATTGTAAACAAGTACGTAAGTACTAAAGGATATGCAGGAGAGATGAGATATGGAAATGTGTTGGAAAAATAGGGTGTTTGTTTGATAAAAGCCGGAGGAGGAAATGTTGGATGATGCAAAGGAATAGATTAATTTTTTTTCTCTCTCTCTCTCACTCTCTCTCTCTCTATTATAGAGGAGGAAAGCTCATGGGGAAAGGATAACTTTCAGTTGAGTGCTTGCTCTCCTCTTTTGGAAATAACCACAGAAGGTAATGATGCTCGGAGCTATGCTATACATTGCAGATTCATATGTGAGTACAAAAATGCTTAGGTTTACTTTCACTTCAATTTTAGTACACTGATTTTCGTGAGTAGAGATGATAATGAAGAGAGCTTTATTTTTTTCTGTCATTTTCTTCCATGCTATTTGATGAAGGGGGAGGATTTACTTGAAATTATAACCACAACCTGCATTTTGTAATCTTCACTTACTTTAGTTCGTTCAGGGTAATTACTCAAAGAATATTATGTAAAGTATTTTTGTGCATTTTTATGCACTTTCTCTCGAATAATTGTTTGGCCTTAAAATGATTTTAATTAAATTTTCTGTACTTTCTCTTTACTTTCTCCAACTCGAGGGACCAGGCTTTGAATATAGGAATTCCGCAGTTTTAATTTTCGCATTTTAGACAACCGAACTGCATGGCTCTAATTAATTTCAAGCGGAAAATTTACGTTTTACCAGTTTGTTTCTACTTTGATTCTTATGTAAATTTTGTGGCATTATTTGTATTGACTTGATTAGTTATAGCTAATAGCAAATTTTTGGGATATTTATATTAAGCTAATATTAGAGCCCTCCAGGTCTGCAAGTTAATTAAAGTCTCTTTAGTTTACAAATTTAAAACTTGCTCACGACAGCAGATGTCTTTGTTACGGACATAGTGAATGCCTGAAGGGGGAAAAAGTTAGAAGCTACTCATAATATCAGCGATAGCTCTTTTATCCAATGTAGATTTTATGTAAAGATTCCTACATACAATGAAAATGATTTATTTCCATTCTATTTTGTATTTAACTGTAACAATGCAAGTTATGCATCATTGCTTTCTCTCTCTCTCTCTTGCATAACTAACGAGAAACTCCCGGGGCTGGTTCAGAGTGTCAAAGACACTTGAGGAAGTAAAAGAATCGCGTGTGACTGGGTCTTTGTGGAACTTTCCCTTCTACTAATTGATTTCACTGGTGATAGGCCAAAATATTATTGACGCAACTATATACGTACAATTGTCATGGATTGTATCAAATGTGAATTTAATTTAGCATATCATTACAAACCAATTTGATTCTTTGGGATCAAAAGTTTTGGAATGGAATTACGTCCGAATTTTACTACTTTGAAGTAAATATATGATATTCCCACGAATTCATTTTGCAGTATTATCGTACAGATAAATAGCCAAGAGCCCTGCTTTGTTTGCCCGTTGATTTATTTCCATTCACATGATTTTACACTACACTGATCCATATGTACCCATTATTTCCCCTTGAAATTAATAATCCTAAAGGAAAAATCAATGTAATATCACAGGAGCTCAAATTTGTGCGAGAATGAAAAAGAATTGGATGAGCATAAAATGAAGCAGGATTGTCTATTGGATTTGATATTGTTTCTTATTTTCCTATTTTATGCTTGCCAAAAACCTTGCAATTTCTTTCCAAGTCAAAGCTTAAAATATGTTGCAAATTCAATTAATAGGATAGAAATACATGGAATATATTTTTAGAGTTCTCGTATGTATTAAATGTAACTAAAATAAAGGGAGAGCTTAATTGCATCGAAGCATTGTCTGTCAAGCGGAGTGCCCCTATCAATTTAATTCCAGGTACAGCTAAATATATTTTCATTGACAAAACTTGCAGCTCCGATTTTCCTAGTTGAGCTCTTCTCTAAGTTTTTCTGATGCAATTATGCAAGTTGAAATTGACAGTGTAATAGTTCGTATAAGAAGGATTTAAAACCCTTGCCCTTGACCCTATTAAGTTGTCACTTAAAAATGTCACTATTCAAAATGTTTCAATATCTCAGCACTCCCTTCATAAGTATTATGTAGCAGTTAGGTAACAAACCATATGAATCCTGAACCTTTTCAATGTCACGTACTAAGTATTTATCAACTTTTAAAAATTATTCTTGTACTTTCTACTTCGGGAGAGTGCACACGTCAAAATGCTCACTCAGGATTAGCGCAATTGAATTCTAACACGTTACTATATTGTAAAAATAACTACCATTCACGTGCAATTGAGCATTTGACTTTGAAATCTTGTAAATCGTCACGATTTGTGTTAGGAGCAAAGTTATATGAAAATACAGACCTTAGTATATTTGCCAAGACTTGTGGACTTAAGTAGAGCAAATATTGCTAAAGATCATAGAGACGAGAAGTGCTAACATACAAATATTGAGAGCTACAAAAAATATGACTGTTTCGTAAACCCTTGAAGGATCTTTGAACTACAAGGACAAAATGATGTGCTAGGAGACAGAAAGGACTACATGATTCCAAGGCAAGTCAAAGATCCAAAGGTTCACTGTACTAGTTCAAAAAAAGATATAGAAAGAAAGAAACTCTCAAGTTATTCTTCATGCCTTTCCTTCTAAACCAAGTCTTTGAAGAGGAAGGGTTTCAAATGACATTTTCTCCTTCCACTCACTACACCGTTTCAAAATGACAAGTTTTTTTCGAAAGGAAGGGTATTAAGTTTTTGGCTCGTCGAGTCCCTGCCTCTGCAGAGTTTTGCTCGATAATAATTCCAATGTTCTCTTTCCCTATCAAAAGTGTTACCAAGTCATGTGGATGCAGCACTTAAGATGATAGTTGAAACTGATCTTCCTTGTTCAAGAAAGAAATAGAGAGAGAGAGAACAAAATAAGCAAAATTCCAAAAGATACTTTCTCCTCTTTTGTTTCACACTTCTCATCATCCACAGTATCTTCAATTTTCCCCCACTCCTGCACTCTTCCTACAAACTTACTTTTTCTCAAAATACTTGAGATGGAGGGAATGAAAAAAGGTAAAGGGTTAAGGAAAGTCATTGTGAAGTAACGAAAGGGTTAACAGGTTAGAAAGTAGAAGGAAGGAGTAAAAATTCAAGATGTTTGCTCACATTGACGAGATAGTATTGACCACTTGAAAATTTTTCCGTATTATGTTTCTTATTGGAATTAAACATTTATTTCCCTCTTGTGTCTTTTTCCTTGCACCTCCTTCAAATTTGCATTACACGTACATATCTGAGAAAACCTACGAGATTCCACGCTCCTAGCTCGAGGTAACTTGTGACGTAGATATTGAACTTAAAATCTCAAGTGTTCAATTCTCATGCAATACGTATCTACTTCAAGTGCCTTAAGGTAAAAAGATAGTCAGTCCGAAGGCTAACGTTTGATCTCGGGATGACCAACAACGTCAAAGGTTTCTTCGGCGAAGTTAAAGAAAGTACCATTTATGACTCACTCAAAGGCCAAAAAACTAAAAATGCAAACTATTTCCAAGCATATAATCAAAGGAAGTGGAAAGTACATGTAGGAAGAAGAAATTCTAAGAATTCCACTGAGAAAGATGACAGGTAAGATGAGATGATATTTTCTGATGGAATGAAAAAGAAATAAAAATATTTAGAGCGATTGTGAAAGAAAGTACATATGAAGGAGGGTAAGGTGGGACGAATAGCGTGGGCAGTTCACAATGAGCTTCCGCTGGTTACATAAAAAGTATGCGAATGCAATGGAGATTTCCGGAAACATGTCATCTATTAAGATAAGATGGACACTCCTGATAGTATTTTAATCGGTTAATGGGTTCGATTTACTAGATTAGAGCGAGCGGTACATGGAAAATAAGAAAGACCCAGTGACTTTTTACTTTATCCACGGTCAAATATAGTAACTCCTTAAGCCACTACACCCACTTGAGACACCCTCATTTATTTTTCATTAAGTGGCTTTCAATGTAATGGGTGAAAGTGTACAAGAGATTTTAAAAGCTAAAGATTCTTTTTCCTAGACAAGTCCGCCTTTTCCCAATGTATCTTTAATGCTCTGGCTCTGGCTGTATTTTTTCCTATACACTCGTTCTTGTTACTACATTGAATTTCCACCATTTCCGTCCTTCAGGAAAGAAAACGTATAGGCGCCGGAGGAAATGTAACCCTTTGATTTTATTGATGCTCCAATAAGCTCCATTATACAAGAGCTCTAGCTCTCTAAAAACTAACTTTCTATTTAACTTCCCTAAAACCACACTCACATTACTACAATTTAAGGTCAAGAGATCAGTGTCGCCAAAATTTTTTTGCCAATAATAAATTTCCTATAATATTCCTCCTGCTATAGAATATCAGACAAAGGAAATGCTTCCCATTTTCCTTGCAAGCTGTATAATAGCTTATGCAGTTCTAAACCATATGTTTTATCACGTAAATGATTTCATTCATCTTTCTCCCCACTATCTACTGCAGAATAAATTGTAAGGGAATAGTCTAGAAATTTTTGACTGGAGTTTTAATGGTATTTTATGAGTCACTGCTCATATATCATCAAACTTCAATACAATTTAAATTCCAAGTAAATTTCTTCAATTATTCCTTTGATTTCATTCCCTGATCTTGACTTGTCATATCCTATGATTTATAATTAGAACCTTTATGAATGAAAAAAACTTTTTTGGCTTAGAATCTCACTTCTTTTCCAACATTCTTTTGATTTAGGTAATTGGAAAAGTTTTTGAGCTACACCCCTTTCAATTATTAGACACTTCTAAATTATGTCTCTATGATTATGGCTCAAGAATAAAACTAATATAATTAATATGAACGTAAGGTGATGATGTCGAAGGTGTGGAATTGAATGAATAAGAGGGGAAACTTTACAACGTTCCTGAGAAATTAAGTAAATAATCGGACAAGCTCATTCAAATCCTTTGAATTTCACATTTCACCTGTCTCCTATCCTTATCTCCTTCAACACTTCGCAAATGTAAACATGAAAACTAGTTTAAGAGATTTCCATTCAAATGTAAAGACAAGGTAGGTGAAGAAAATATGTCAAATATCCCCAAGCTATAATAATAAGAGTCTAAGAAGAAAGTTCCTCTTCTCCACAATTACCACAAATTGTAGTACGAAAACGAAACGTTCCCTCAAGATTGGAAATATGTACGAGGGTTTGAAAAGGGTTTGAAAATGTGAAAGTGACAGAGTGACAGGAGAGAGAGAGAGAGAAGAAGAGAAGAGGAACAAAACACATTAAAACTTACGTAAGTTTAGTATCGTACCGAGGTTGGGCTTTCACCTTTTCAAGGTATCTGAGAGCGTCCCTAACCATAGCATTGAGTTGATTGTAGTCGTAATTGTTGAGGTCCACGTTGGAATGAAGTGCCTCACAAGGATTTCCAATGGAAAACCAGACCGCCACCAGGACAATAGCTGTGAAGCCACCGGTGCTGAATTTCCAAATCATTTTCTCTCTCTCTTATTTCCTCTCCTTCTTTTGATACCCCACCAATTGCCTCTTCTTTGCTTTCCTCTCCAACTCTTGTAGTAGCAATATAGGCCGGACAATACCAATTCTTCCCTTACCTTCAAAGAATTGAAAATTTTTCAATTATTCCAGTCACACCTTTTTTTACTCTACAATTTTTCTACACAATACAATTCCTAACAATAAGTGTTGAATTTGTAGGGTCGACCTACAATCAAGAAGGAACCTCTCAGACCCAGAATTTCCAAAGGACTGGATGACAATTGAAAGTGTGAGGAGATTTTATAGGGAATTTGTCTCCTAAAATACGAATTCTCTTCCAGGTTCGTTCGCTTCTGTGGCTCTACAAATGTCTCCTGGAAATTTCTCCTTAATTTCTTAATCTAAAATCTATTTGTCGAGTCTACAATAATAACACATGTATATACGTAGAAACATATTGTACCAAAATTCCAAGATTAAATAAGGTACTTGAGGAAAATTGGTGTAAGAAAGGCTTCTGTTCAAGATTCAACTCTACGGAGAAAGTCGAAGGGTTCTAATTACATGGAAATACTACTAAATGGCGTTCTATTTAGACAATTAAACTATGACAGCACTTACAGACTAATGAGAAAGAGAGAGAGAGAGGAATTACTATTAGAAATGAAATTACTTGTAATTTTGATGGTGGTTTAGTCTTACTTGACGTTCCGATGATATTTGACGTACGTGTAAAAGGATATTACTGTTGTGGAATTAATTACTATAGAGTTGAAGGAGAAGAAATAATTCGTCAAGATCAGATGCTATAATATATAAATGGGACGGTAATTCAACTATGGAATATAATGGATTGTGGAAAGTGAGAAGAGAGTGGGGGAATGTGTTGCCTTGATGTGGTGGTTGGTACAGGATCGGATGGTTGTGTTTAGTTCCAAGCAAGCGGAGGGTTGCAGCACAACTGGAGCTGTCCCAGTGTTGCTCTAACTTTTTATAATTGACTGTGAGTACCGGATGATGCTCCGGCTTTTCTTCCAATCATCCCGCAGCAATACATTCTCTCTTGATCCTTCATTTTACATTCTATTCTTGTTTCTTATACACTCGACTCATCACACCTTCTGTGGTCTCTTGGTTTTTTCCCTTGTTTTTTTTCCTTTTACTATAATGTCATATGGGGAAGAGCTTTCTACATCAATACATATATTTTGTATAGCTGACTTCATTTTAAAATATGTTGAGGCCATATGTGAGAGAAAATGTACTCTATTATTTCCTCCCTCTCCCTGCTTGGAAATCCACGCCGCCGCTGGGTTCAAACTTCCCCTTTGAATTGGCTTGAAAGAGAAAGCATCATTGGACTCTCTTCCTATCTTTGCCAATTTCCACTACATTCATGGTGAGGTATTGGGAAAATTGCATATCCGGAAGAACTAACAAAACCAAAGTGTTTGGCATTTGCGTGGGTTAAATTAGCTATATTGCTATTTTTTATTGTTATTGCTTGCATGCTTTGGCACCCCCACGTATTTTCTCTAGTATTCACTCTTCGAATTATCTTGATAAGTTTTCTGGAATTTCGGTAATAGTAAAGAGTCAGAGGGATTATGACATTGGTGTGTGTGTGTGGGCAGGGATTGAGGAGCTCGAGCTTTGTTCGTGTAAATACATAGCAGATACTGATAAAGACGTAGGCTTGTAGAGTGTGGAGGTGCGTTCTCGAACATGTTCTTAGGGAAAGTTTCTTTTCATCTTTGTATTGCTTCTTGTATGGGAGCAAGTTTCATTCCCATCCTCAGGTTAGGTAACTTTCCACTCGCTTTTATTTTTGCTCGCCCCGAATTCGATCTAACCCCGTTTTGAATGGCCTCTCTTCTATAGTTTGGTTCACACGAATAAAGTTTTCACCCCTTGTGTTGTCATACCATGGAAATTCCACTATTCACCTTACACATTTACAAGAATAATCATTGATTTTTCAGACTATGAAGCTGTAAAGAAGATATGAGCAAATAGCTGAAAAATATTACTGAAATTGCATTTCTTCCACTGTTCCACATTCCTTGGTTTTACAAAGAATAATTTGATATCGCGTGTGATTTATTGTTCGTTTTTGCCTGAAGATTGTGGGAGTGCAGTGCTGGGAATATTGTGATGAGTGTACATCACATTCTATTAGTTTGTAGGATTTATCTACTTAAGAAGACGTATATGCCGTTTGGAGGTATCTATAAGGTTAATTAAAACTCCTATGTTAGGTTAGGTCAGGCTAATAGAAACAATATCCCTGGAATATTTTAGTTCAAATGGAAGGAGCGTGGGGGGGGTTGGAGAAACTACGAACCAATGTCTGCCAACATATTTTCCCGTGTACATAGTTGGAGCTAATCTTCATTGACATTGATTTGCAACATATGGTGAATTTGGAAGAGCTGACGCAAATTTGGAGGGTGGAAGGCCAGACATAATATCCTTGACCTATTTACATTTTATAAGGGACAAAAAGACCTATTTTTCTTCGCTTCTATCTTATTACTTCGCTCCGGTAGCAGAGGTTCAAACAAAATTTATTATTTTCTTTAGTGTAAATTTTACAACCAAAAAAATGTATGAAAAAATACTACGCATATGATGAAGCGGCGTGTTGGTAAAATTGAGAGACTCAGTCTTTGAAAGCCCTTCAGAATTTAATCTTTGCCATTATTTTGTATTCAATACTTTAATAACAAATGACAAAAGTACCGGCACTGTTTCCATTCTCTCCCTTCCCTTCCACTTTCATACTGATCCATACTTAATATACAGCAAGCTGAAGATTAATGATCTCTCCAGACTCCAGCCTAATATGATGACGAATTTCAATGCAAATTCTGACATTATTCTGAAGTGATACGAGTGAGAAGCTTAAAAATAATTTTTCATAATAAAATAATGGCCCTACAACAAAACATTCTGTTTCCTTCAATAATCCTTCATACAAATATGATTTATTTATAAAAGCTATGTCCCACCATACTCCATTGTAATTTGATTTCTAACTGAATTATACGAGGAATTACCATTGAAAAGTTGAAGAGACGAATGAATGGATTTTCTTTACTGCTAATTATTCAATTTCTAATGGTTTGACAAAGTGGAAGTTGAATAATTGTTTATCATTTCGCTTGATAAAGTTATTATCCCTTGTAAATTATTAGTAGAGAAGACTCCAACGAAAAGAGGATTTCCACTAATTTTCAAAAGTTTCTGTAATTCATTTGGCAAATGAGGCACGTGTGACAACGACCTACCTTCCCAGTAATAGGGTAAAGCTTGTTTTTCCCTCCCCTGAGGGTAAATTTTCCATTTGAAAGAATTTCTTCTTTTGACATTTCTTTGAATTTGAGGAGTAGGAGTGGGAGAAGGAAATTAAAAGCCAAGAAGGAAAATATTTAATAGAAATATTCTTGTATACACCTCAACTTAATATAATTCTTGTACATATATTTCCGTAAGGTTTTTCACATTTACGTAACAAGCTTCTATCTTCACATTTACGGAACATATTATTTTTTGGAGTAGAAGCAAGAGAGAGAGAGGATAAAGCAGCAAACAAAAAGGATCCGTGAGGCGGAAGATAGGAGAACAACATCTTAGCACTATAATCCATACAAGGAAAACTAATTTGGCTTATTGGATGCTTCAAAGTTTTATTTCCTGACAGTAATCATCGCCAGGTGTAAGTGATGAAGAAGGAGAGAAGGAGAGGGAGATGTCTAAAATCAACGTGTACAAGGAACTTTCTCCAACATTTCTTTATTTCTTCATGGCTGAAAACAAATAACATATGTATGCACGTGTAACCTAACCGTCCTAATTCATTTCTATGGATTCCGCTGCATTCAACGAATACAAATGTACATGTACAAGTATATAGCCGTACACGGGAGAAAGAACCAGGTTATGATTGTAAGTTAAGCGTGGAGAAGAGAAGAGAACATGTTGCTATGTGAGTCCCTAACAGTTGGTTTTTACTAAATGGTCCATGAAAATATTCCTTGCTCGTATATCGGTCATAAAATCTACATCCCAGCCTCATTCCATCCATACGCACCCATGTTTTATATTTCCGTCCAAAGACAACATATATATTCTTTTGTAGCCCTATATACTTCTTTCTTACCTGAAGCTTCAAGAATATTCTCAATTTTGTCTGCATATTATTACATTACATTAGTATTGGTTGCACGTTCACGCGACACCAAAGTTGTAAATTCTTGTGGGGCTTTCGTTTCCGAAAAAGTATCAAATTTTCAATGCTATGGATATGTGTAGCTATACTAAGTAAGGACAATCAAGTATGGATTTTTACTCTCCTACCTTTTAATTGAAATTCATATACCATGTACCTCGATCTGCATCTCCGCCTACACGGGTTAGTATGTATATTGTACTGTATGATTATCTTCATTGACTAAAGATGGATGTAACATTTTTTGCTCACGTTTTTACGAAAATCAAATTTTAATTCATTGGCTATTCACCTTCACAAATGCTTTAGGGAAATTTTATCGAAGTTATTCATTCTTCATCTCATCCCACCCACGCATAAACCTTTGAAAATTCCAGCAAAATGATATGCTTAAATTGATGGTCTTTTCGTATGGGAATTTTATTGTATTCATTTAATTGCTACATCTCTCGTTTCAGTTGTGGGGTAAAATCAAAGGATTGATGTTATAGTTTTGCGGAAAGAAGAAAATTGAGAAATTTTTTATTATTGTTCCTACACACGAAAAGGAATGGTTGCGCGGACCGACAAAGGACGTAAAGGTATCATGGAAATATCTTCTGACGCTTCCTTGATCCTCAAGGATTTCCTGTCCTTTATGTAAACGGAGACTCTCGTGGTAAGTGTAGAGTTATATGAAAATTCAATAATGATATTTCCTGTTCTGGGAAAAAATAATAGAGATATTGCGGAAATGCATAAAAAGGAAAGTATGCATGTCTTCAAAGAGAAACATTCTCGTGAATAAAATTTTCATGCGAAAAGAGTCACATATGTTTTTACTTGTGCGAATACTTTGTCGTCTCTTTAAAGTGTACAAAAAATCAAGATAAATGTTTACTCATATATTGTCTTTACAACATTTGATTTAATTTATGGTTGGGAAGTTCAATTTAACAAACAATCTCGGTATAAATTGAGACAAATCTGGGAAATTATTTAGTGCTTGGCTCCTATCCCTAACATGTTATGTATGTGTGGGTATATAGTTTCCTGTGGGTTATTATTAATTTGCGTAGAAAGAAGTCTGACAAGAAGTCCTCCACTTTAGGTATACAAAGAAGTTTCAAGGCAGTGTATTACGATACTTTCTCTCCCTTACGAAATCCATAATAAAAGTTTCCCTATCTGCGTCTTTTCTTGAGAAAGAGCCACAGAAGGAAAGCTTGTTGTTTGGCAAAGAATCTCACGACCAAATCATACATATTCATTCCCATAGTTTTTTCAAAAAACTTAGCATTTATTATAATTATGTTTGAACTAATGGAAAAATAAAAGGCTACAGCATTACTAAAAAAATTACTTACCAGTACTAAATTTTTTCAAACGAATTAAACTTACATGATCATAGAAGAAAAATTCGAAGATTCATGCTTCAGCACAAATAAAATGTGTACTTGTAATGGCGGCTAAATGGCAGGTTATGTTTACGGAGCGTTTATTTCAAACTATATACGTTATATATATTCCTCTGCTATATAGCTCGAATGTGTGAAATTGTTGCGAGTAAAATGCATCTCATTTTATCAACAGAGCACCAAACTACCAATGCAATGTACATCGTCATAATATGATTATAGCTATATAGCTATATGTACGGTGTAGTCAGTGCTCAATCCTAAATTAGTGTCGCAGCAGAAGTAGTAATTTGTTAATCTCCCAATGCTGTCACTTCTATACACGCAAGTTATTTCAAGAATTAGCTCACGTGTAAATTACGAAATCTTGTCTTGACTGTAAAAAAAACTAATTATGTTGTACTTTGGAAAATCCATAGAATTTCTTCCATCTAAAAAGTACTTTTATTCCCCAACATTTGAAATTCTTATAAAACACATGTAAAAAAATCCAGGCAATCAACAGTAATGAAAAGGACACAGGTATCCAAAAAAAACGTAAATGTTTTAATGTATACCTTGCAAGAAGGAACATTCATTAGCACAGCCTTCAAGTTAGATAATTACATATTTAAGTGAATCTGTTACAAATGCGAGAAATATAGCTCTAATTGTAAGTAAGTACTTATTCAAGCTCAAATTATCACATTTCCAGAATTGATTAGCTTTTTATCACAAGGACTGATATTATTGTAGTTTGTAGGTTCCAAAATACAATTGACGGCTTGTCGTCGTTCTACTAGAATTTATGAATATATTTTTGCTCAACACTCACGTGGCAAGTGGCATTTAGATAGGTATTTGTGTTTTGTTTTCTGTGTATTATACATTCGTAAAAACGGGATTACTCTGCACCACACAAATAAACATTTTAGCCAAGAATAATTTTAAATACAATTGAACAGATTCTAACTTAAATTAGTTTTACGATATTGTCCTACTGTTAAGACCTGTGAGACTTAATTTGTGCCGGATATTTTAGTTATATTTTGTTCACGTTGTAAATAATGGGTAGCGTCAGTTTACATTCCTACCAAAATGAAGGCTACGTTGATCCGGATACGGGTATTATCCGACCTTACGATAACCCACCTGCATCAGTGGACACTTTCAACCCCAGTAAAAAATCTCCGGCAACTGTTCTTGTCCAGTGCTTAAAGGATTTCAAGCTCCCTTTACTATTGCAACAGACAGTGTTTTTTATAACCATTCCAGGCTTGCTATGGCTAGTTGGTTATCTTCTAACTGGTGATGAATGTTTGCCTGGAGGCCAAATCTTTACCTTGTTAGTACTGGAGGCTGGGGGTAGGATTTTTGGTGAGTTTCCGATTTTTTTCAAATATAAAAAATACATTATTGTTTCAATATATATATGGGAATTGTAGAAAGAGCCAGTGGCAATGTTAAAATTACTTTACATATATTACATTTACATATTTGCCTTTAGGTTATGTGGCAACTTGGCTTCATCTACCACCAATGGTTGGAATGCTAGGCGTCGGAATTGCCATCCGTAATATTCCTTACATAGATTTTGGGAAAAATTTCAACACAGATTTGTCCTCTTTCCTCAGGTTTGAGTCACCATCATAAATTATTCTTTATAATAAGAGCCATTTAGCAAATAAAAGTTTGGAATGAAGTTCTTCATCTTTTTTATATGAAGAACGGAAGAGCCAATAAGTTTAACGGCTTACAGTCGTGTGTACTACACTCTAATGCATAAAGTAATTAAATGCAGTGCAGCTGTGGTAGCGTTGAGAGTATATACATAATGTTACAATAATTTCAGTTGGACACGGTATTTTGTGAAATGTTTTAATTTTTCCCCCCATAGACAAATTGCATTAGCCATAATTTTAACTAGAGCCGGATTAGGATTGGATGTGGCAACATTATGGAGACGGAAAGGACTTGTGTTAAGATTAGGAGTGTGCCCCACAGTTTTGGAAGCAATTGCCGTAGCATTATGTTCTCATTTCATCCTCAACTTTCCCTGGGCCTGGTCGTTTATGCTAGGCTTTGTGGTAGCACCTGTATCCCCTGCTGTGGTAGTTCCAAGGTTGCTTGCTCTCCGAGAACAAGGCTATGGAGTTGAGAAAGGGATTCCAACTATTATTATTGCATCTGCCAGTTTGGACAATATCGTGGCTATCTCAATGTTTGGTGTGTCACTTGGCTTTGCCTTTTCCAAGGGAAGTACCATCATGTCAATTTTACAAGGACCTTTGGAGATTCTAATGGGACTTTCAGCAGGGGTTGGTTGGGGACTTGGAATTGCTCAGATTTTTTCCTCTGTAAATCAGGTAAGTAATAAAAAACCATTGTATGATAGAGACATGTACGTGCATATATGTATAGACACTAATGATGTATACACATACATATTTTTTTAATGGATCCGTTTCAGGCTTAAGTTAATGCCAGGACAAAAATTAATTGGACATTAGGGTGAATTGGTGTAATTAAGTGGTTCATGGTTTTGTATGTATGTGTTATATGGACTTTGACAGAATAATCGTGACTCCACAGTGATCCGAGCTATAATGACTTTTTGCGGAGGAGTGATTCTTCTCTTAGGCTTCCGCTACTTTGACTACTCCGGAGCAGGAGCTTTGGCTTGCCTCTCCTCAGCTGTCACTGCCTCAACTTTGTGGAGACTCAGGGAAGTCTTCTCACCTGGCCCCGTAAGATCGTATGCTAAATTGCCTGTTTTTTTAGATTTTACTTCATGAAATATTCTTTTTGTTTCCCCCGTTGAATTTTATTCAAATAATTTTTTGTCATGACTCCACTTTTTGTTCACTCAGGATATTTTATGCTGGATATTTTATCTACTTTGGTACGTATTCGAGCCACTTCTGTTCGGTGCAATCGGATGCCAAATTGATGTTACAACTCTGGAGGCTCGTGTCGTTCTTTTGGGTCTCATTTGTATTGTTGTTGGAGCTATGGTAAGGGGAGGGAGCCTGTAACAAAATCCTACATATAGACTAACAAGCTTGTCAAAAGATTATTACGAAATTCTTGTTGTTGTTATATGATTTTATGAATAGATTCGATTTATCATGACGTTTTTAATGACGAGTTGGGCTAATTTAAATATCAAAGAAAAGCTTTTTACGGGAATCTCTTGGGCACCGAAGGCAACAGTTCAAGTAAATCTTCCAATTTTCCTATTTGATTTTTTTGGCTTAGGTTTCTCTCGTGGGTGGTTTAAAAGGAATTGTCATTCCTTTTGATTGGCTGGAAATAATAATAATAATTCGACTCTCATTCATATCCAGCTTGGTTTTAACTTTGCATCTTGTAATTCATAAAAATATAAAATATTTGTTTTTTTGTTCTATAGGCAGCTATAGGACCTGTTGCGCTAGACACAATAAGAAAAATGAATTTGGGGGAAGCCGATGAAAAACTTGGGTTGGAAATTCTTACTATAGCTGTCCTAACTATTCTCGTGACAGCTCCACTAGGAGAACTAGGAGTTATGTGCACTGGAACGAGATTTTTGCAACGACGGAGACTCAGTAAGGAGGAAGTGAGCAGCCCGGGATTGTAATCAATACTCTGAGGAAATAGACTATATTTATACACTGTGCCAATGATATCCATGTGATTTCAAAGTACCGTAGAAGTACTCTTCCAGATTTAATTCAACTGACTCCTTCTCCCTTTGTAACATTTGAATTTTGAACAGCCTTGAGGCTCCTCCTCCATCAAAGCCTGATCTGCGAATTTACGTGGGCTAGAGTCTTGAGAAATTTACCTCTTTGACTTTTGTTTGAATATTTAATTCTCCTTTACCGCTGCCACGAATCTAAATAATTTCAAAACTCATTTGTTTCAGTCTCTCCTCATTTGTAGAACACTGTTCCAGTAAGAGAGAAAGAAATATATTTATTTCACTGATACTGTTTCAGTATTTGCCCTTAAGACACAGTATAACATCAACCTTTTTTAAAATTATAATAATTGGCTTTTTATCATTTTAACCATATAAGTGGTTAAATATTATTCTATAAGATCCACGTATAACTGCTACAATAATATCATCTATCATAGTCTTCGGAAGACGAATGTCAGAATCAGAAGACGAATCAGCTTTATGTATTAATTAGCCAATATTCTTGTGAATGATATTACCTGCGGAATCCATTGTTATAACGCAAAAAGGAACAAATTTTCGTTCAAAAATATTTTTCAGCAGTAAATTCATGTTTTTATTTTTAATACGAAAGTAATTAGCTCGATACCTGAAACTTTATTGATGAGTATTAAATTAACAATTTAGTTTTAAGCCTCCATTTCCTAACATAACCTACCTGCACTGGGAATGACGTACTCTGTTTAAAAGGAGAAAGAGAAGTGCAGAAGTGAAAGAGAAATTTGTCTTTTGTCTTACGTATACACACAGTAAACACATGCATATAGCAATATAGCCATGAAAGTAGTAGGGGTATAACATTTTAGGAGAATCTTTTAGCTCCCATTCTATACATCCATTGAGCATTAAAATTTCATAGAAATGATTTATTGTGAATGTAAATATTTTCTTATGGTCCTTGTACAGTCAGCTTTAGGGTAATTCCGAAATCCGTGGATAATAGTGTTGAGGTTTTAAGGGAAGGGAGGACATTTTCAAAGTTATTTCCTCCAGCTCATGCAGAGACTATGCTTAACAGCAAAATTCTACTCTCCTACCCAGAGTTGTGCAAGAATAAAGTAAAATCTAATATTTTCCATGCGGAAATACATGAAATAAAAACCACATGAAGAGAGTCTTGCAACATATGTTTTCCTCCTTAAGATCTATTATTCTCTCTGGTGGTCTTCACTCTTCACCAAAGGGACATTCACACATAGACCTTCTCTCTATATATTTTTTCCCTTGAAATTTCATATCTCAATGTAACTATGAATAAGCGTCCCCAATGATTTACACGTATACATGTTCCCGATCATTTTTATAGCTACTTTTCCTCTATACCATTGTACTTACAGTCCTCCCAAACACTAAGTAAATGGGAAACAAACAATAATAATTCCAGTCCATAAATATGTAACCCAGGCTTTTACCAAATTCAATGCTCTAAAATACATGTTCTTTTCCAAGCACTATGTAACAGATGTTTTTGGTCTAGTCTTCTGGACACGAAATATCTCCATTTCAAACAGTTTCCTTCAAATCTCAAGAATAAAAGCATTTTTCTATGTACTAGACTTTACAGGATATCCACAGACAATGTTCTATTATCAACATTATTTTATTTCCCTTGCATCATACGTGTCTATTTTGTTCATGTGCTTTGTGCGGTGACGATGACAAAATGTTATTGACGAAATTCTATGCTCTGGCTATATCTTTCAGAAATCATAATAATTGAATTATCATTCAGCTCAAGAAGACCTGTCTAGACTTTGAGAGCTGAGTTGAGAAAAAGACTTTGACAAAAGATTCGTTCTAACGTAATATTTTCTAGGAATATTAATCATTTTTTCACCTTATAAAAACTTGCATAAGTAGGCATTTATTAATATTACTTACTCGAGCATCCAACATTCTTATACCTTGCAATTACCTACAGTTAAGTAAAATTACATTTCCTGGAATGACTCTCATCCGCATTGAATTTTTTCCATTTATGGAGTAATGTAAATCACAGGTACGAGTGTACGCAAACAAACCGTTATTTGGTGAAAGCACAAATACTTCTAATGTTTGTTGGATTCTTTTAATAAAAAAGAAATGAAAAATTCTATAAGAACGCAATAAAAAAATATTTGTTTTCCAAATTCTTGGGCTTTGCAGCAATAAGTAAATAGAATTTGGAGGATGAAGTGCACTCAAATTATATTTGAAATATCTTGGAATAAAATTTCCCGCGAATTATATTTTTTAAGGATTATAGGGGAAATGTTGCGATAAATTGAGGATTGAAGCGGAATATTGTACTTTGGCATTTAGAGAAAATATCTTGCGAATTTGGATCAGGACCTCGATCTGAACTGAAGCCCAAATTAATTTGGCAATGGATGCGGTGAAGTTAGAATTGAAAATAAGGATATTACATTTGGCATCAAGGGCTCTAGAGAAAAGATTACTTTTTTTACCGCATATGAGCTTTTGAATAAAAAAAAGAGTACGTGCAAATCATATGGAAATTTTCATTTTCTTATACAGATGCTGAGTTGCAAAATAATTATTGGCAAATATTGCTCCCTTCTCGCAATCTCTCATCTGGCACAGTGTCAAGAAAGCCTGTGGCTTTAACAATGTTAAATTCACTTGTGATGATAATATGTTTTCTTCCTAGATCTTTTCCCCTCACTCTTGTGCCGATATTCTCATTGTGTTTTCTTTTTCTAGTATGCATAATATGTATATGCTCAAATGTAAATTGAAAAAAGTCAAGTTGAGAGCCGCCTTTGCTGATTTTAAGCCTCCGTCGTTATCCTAAGGGAATATTATAAATATAAGTAAGTACTTTTATAAGGATTTTTCTTCACCCCAATTTCAATGTTCCCTTGCACAAGTGAATCTGAGGTCGGATCTGCGTCGAGGAATCAGTAATAATATGTATATCTTATACATTCGATAGGACCGCTTCATATTTTCAAATGCACGTGTACATATGAAGATAATCAGCTTATTTGATTCCTTCTTGAGACCAGAGAGCCTGCATTCATTATAACGATTAAAGAACATGCTGAGGTTATGTTTTAAAATCAAAATCGCTCGTTTTTTCCCATGGTCTTTGCAGGCAGACGAATGGGGAAATGGCTGCACTGGTTTGAAGGATAGAATATTATGTATGTTTTCAAGGAAACTTGAAAAACTCAGTGCCCGCATACGTAGCTCTCATCAAGGGTGCGGATCTCGTTACTAAGTACTCCGGATTTATGTCTTTTTCGATTTATTTCTGGTTGATGGTTTCAATTATCATTGTGTCTCTTAATGTCTAGGGTATACGCTACGCCCACGATGATAATAATTATTGTTATTTCCCTAAAGTTTTTTCCTTCATGTCCACATTATTACACTAATGAATGAAAACGTTTGGAGTTGAAATTACCAAAATCATCTTTCATGTATCTACAAAAGAAAATTTTGTCAGTACAATTCCAATTTCTATTCGAGCATAGAGTTTGAGATAGAATAATGCGAAAATTGCGTGCTTTTGCTGTTGGATGATACAAAATGTGGTAAAAAGCAAAAACTGCTGGTTATCAATTTAACGGGCGAAGCTATATATTATATGAACGACTTTTAAGCGACAACGCTTTAAAATTGTTACGGAACTATTAACTATTTCTGTCGAACACACACACACTTTTGAGTCTTCCCAAAATTACTTCCCCCTAACTTTAATCATAATATGAATTCAAGTCGTTTATTGTTTGCCTTATAAAAAGAGTATGTACGCAAATGTTGTTGGTTCGCCTCGAGAATGACAATAAAACATTTATAATTTAATGGATGCAGAATTCTAAGGAATTCCGAATCTAAAACGGTCCCATTCTACGCATACATTTTTGTCAAATAATTGTTTTTATAAATAGCAATCAATGCAGTTATGCATAGCAAATTCCCTTACTGACGCATTGCTTTTGTATCCTCCTTGCCTACATGTGCCCATGAGGCACACACTGACTTACAAGTATAGATTATTTTTTGGCAAGAAGTGCAGCCTCATCAATCAAGAGGTTTATTAAACCAGGAAATTCTATATGGAAATATCATTATAGTATACTCATCATAAAAAACCATTTAATTGATAAGTTCATGCATTTATAGGACCATGCATGCGTTGAACGTCCTTGCTCAATTTAATTTAATCTCCCGCCTATTTCAGCTTTCTTTAAAAAAAGATCATTTAAATGGACAAATTAAAATTCTCCGTTTCCACTAAAAAGCTAATTATCACAGAATCTGAACGCATTGATTCACAGGATATGAGTTCTTCGAAAGCGGCAGGTGACGGAAGCCATTTAAATTAGAGAGCAAAAGTCATTTTCCAAAAATAAACCGGATGCTTATTATTAATTATTACAGGCAAAACACATATATGTAGCCGCCTTTCTCATGACGCACAAGACGCAATTGTTGATATGTCTACACATTTTAAAGAATCACCCAGAAAATAAATCGAATCTTAAAAATATTGACTCACTAATATTTTTAAGTCGTAAAAGAAAAGTGAAAAACATTCAACAACGGAAGTTTCCCAGCACGTCCGTGGATCAAAACACGTTCATCTTAGGAGCTCATAGACACGAAAGTTCTTGTAGTCGTGTTGTAATGATAAAGTCAGTCATTTGGAATAACGTAGTTCCATACTTTTAACATGCCTATAACGCACAACCAAACAACCACCATATCAAATATCAATGTAAACACATAATTATATCGTTCCCGTTGCTCCATTTCTTTCGAATATACACATGGTCATAAGAAATTCATAAAGCATGTTAAAAGCTTCCAGTATATTAACTAAGTAAGACTTTAGAAAAGCTTAGTAAAATCGTAAAGCCTTCACATAATTAGATATACAAAAAGCTTGTTATTTTTTTTCCTCATGCACTTTGCTAAAATAGGAATTCGTTGAACTTTCCTACTATACTTCAAAAATGAATTTCTAGTTGTATCTAGTATAGTGTATGGTTGGAATAGTTAGCTCAATGTCTATATTTATTCATCGTCGAACCCCATATGTTTTTCTCAACCAACTTTTCCAAGCGTACGGATGGACAGAGATTGTAAAATGTAATTTGTGTTGGAGTGTGACTCACATAATGCACTCATTCCCATATTTCTTCAATGCTCGGAATTTGTAATGATATGTTAATAGCCAACGTAAGCCTAAGACTGGACCTGCATATATGGTGAATAAATCCAACAAGTTTTAATCAGGATGACAAGAGCAATTAAATGTATTATCTTTGACAGACCAGGTTTCACTGCAAAAGCTAATCACCTCCAATTTCGACCGATTGTTGAACCCCCAATGAATTCCTCTGAATCAATGACATTTCCGTAGAATGACAAAGAATCACGTACACTTTTGATGGAAATTGCAGCAAAATATCCTAAAATGTCAAATGTCACTAAAATGAATGAAAGCATTTTAACCAGGAAGTAGAGATTTTTTTTCAATACATCCCAAGCTATACATGTACACAAAAGTTATGTAATATATGGGTATAGTGACTCCGTTAGAGTCAATTTAGAATTTAGACAGCGCAAACCCCTCCGTTATCCAATTGCCAATTGTATTCAAGAAACTACGGACGTATTTACAGTTGCCGTCCCAAGTCATAAGTAATTCCATAAGAAAGATGTGAGAGAGAGCACGTCGTCCAGTCGAAGAATTCTGTAGTACTTAGGCAAAGAGAAGTAAATTTTTACAGCAGGTCACTAAAAAGGTCATCGAGGAAGAAGATTCTAAGTTTCAACGGATCACACAATAATATGCATAATAAATGTTACTAATTCAACAAAATCCCCTCACTAATATTCTTTCCTGTTGAGAGTTAGTAAACAAACATAATGATAAGAGGGAACATTTTCAGGCTCACTTGCTCACATAAACACAGATACATAACCACAGCCATAACAACAGATTAAGTGGTGAATGCATTTGACTGATATAACTTAATGATATTGTATATATCTACACACAAAAGCAAGTAAAGCGTATGCAACAAAGTTAATACAAGCCATAAAGGAAGCATTGTCAGGTTTCTGTCAACATCAACTTATACACTGTGACGACGAGCCTTACGAGAAGTGACTGCGTCAAATTGCGGTCGGTTCATAAGCCCTCGATAAGCCATAAAATTAACCTAAGATAAGATTAATTATGAGGAAGTTTACTTTCAGTTCACATTGATCTGTACTTACTTAGAACGTAGTAAGTAGTAAGACAACTGTCAAGTTCACTTGATCCTATCGTGTGGGTGTATTAACTGTTCATCCTCTTCTTAGGAGTTTAACTTTCTTGGGATAGTATTACTTCAATTGTTTTTCCCTACATGACAAAACATATCTGCAAGTTGATCCAGGACAACAACAATTTCTGCACACTTATCCTTCAATTTGTATAGAGCAGAGAGTTATAGAATATAGAAAGGTGATAATCAAACTTTCAAAGGATGTACTTCGCCACCGTCTCAAAAACATTAATTGGGGCATTTACAAGTAAAAGGGAATTTGTGTGCCGCTGAAGGACAAATTCATCTACAAGTAGAATTATTATTATCTCTGTTCCACTGTTCCAGAACTCGGATAAAAATATGGCAGAACGATTTGCTTGTGCCATTTGCCTTTGTTTTGAGTCAGGTAAATAAGAAATAGAATCTCAAACTATACAAAATGTTTTTTTCTGTGTTGTTAAATTGAGTTTAGGAATTTATAGTGCTTCAGTTTTGTTTTTATTTATGCAGTATTTTGTGAAGCAATTGTAGGCTCGGGTGTAGTGACAAAAAGTAAATATGTAACGATGTTTTGATGATTGAAATGTTACATCAATGTGTTTTTGTTGTTTTTTTCCATGTTCTTTTTGTGGCGTCCGGCTGAGAAGAAGTTACATGGGATTACTTTGTGTGCACAAAATGTGGTCATATTTTTCATTACAGTTGTATCAAAAGTGCTATTGATGGACATGCCTACCGCAAGTGTGTATTACGGAATTTGCTTCGATAGTATATATCTGCTATGCTGTTAGGAAAATATGTATGGATTTTTCAAACGTTTCCACATGTCTTTGTTGCAGATGTCCTGTTTGTAGAAAACCTGTGAGCACAAGCTCCCTTACAAGACTTTATGGGCTTGAGTCGCCTGCTGTTAAAACCGTGGAAATAGCGACTCCAGCAAGAGAGTCTCTTTGGTACGTACACAAACTTTTACCTTATTAAATATATCCAATCTTTGTACATCCCCTGAAATGCAATATTGATCAGTGGATGATAGAGGAAAGCAGGCAGAGAAACTAAAATATTGGCGATTATTCCCTTGCTTCTGATACTTTGATAACTTTACTAAAAATTTCAAAATGATTTTAAGATAATTTATTGTAACATTTTTGTCACTTACCACTTATTGCTTTTAGTTTCGAGGAAGTAAGATTGGATTTTGGGAGTAAGGATGAGTTAGCCACAGTAACCACGGCGAGTGATCTGGCATCCTTTTCTCTGACTGAATTCCATTTCATGGAAAACCCAAATGCCCCGAGGTAAAGTATGAATGTGATATTACACAACTCGCAGTAATGAAATTCGGATAAAGGGATTTTGTACATAGCTATATAAATAAATCTGAAATATCTTTTTCAGTGATTATACCTTCCACATCGCTGTTGTGGGCAATGATGGTGAGTTGTGTTGATTTATTTATACATACATATTTGGTTGTACATAGAGAAAGGACAAAATGAATTAAGAAATGAGAGTGAAATGTGACGGGGAATCTCCTCACTTTTGTGGTAGTACCTCCTTATGAAATATGAACTCATGGATGAGTATGAACTCTGAACTATTTGTTATACAACTATATAACTTGTGCACATATATAGTTGCAAATTTGCAATACTACGTACGGGAATGAACGCCTGATTAATTTGTTTTCATTTCCTGATTTCAGCCGTGGGAAAAACGTCCATCTGCCAAAAGTTTGTTGTGAGTTTTGCTTTTTCACAAAAAATGGAAGCTTTACCTTTACCGGATGTTATGTTAAGAGATAATCCATTAAATAAATCCAAAATTATTATTATTTCAGACGGACCGATACTCTGAAAATACCCTTGTAACAATTGGTGTAGATTTAGTAGGTTATCTTCTGGATTTTTTATACCTCACAAAATACCCCTCACTTGAACTCGACTAACGGAGTAGACATAAACAATTTAATAAATCTGTAACTCGCATGCGGACTTTAAGAGAAGGGATGCGATTTTGAATAAGCAGAACATTGAAAAACTTGATAAATAAAATTGGGTTTTTAAAAAATTATTGCAGTTGGAAAAAAGTGTTCGCTTTGGAGATAAAAGCATCAAATTATGTCTGGTCAGTGAAACTCAAGAATATGAAACATTTTAGTGACTTTGATTTAGTACCATTTACAATGACTATATGAAATTGATTTGGAATATGTAATGGAGCTTGAACGTGTTTAATGCGGATATAGTGGGACGTGGGCTCTATCACACCTCAACAGTTTCAAATACATTATCCGAACCACCTGCGAAGGAAGCAAGCAGTTCTTATTATTTACTCAGTTGCGGATGCTGAAACGTTTGCTAGCTTGCAATGCTGGAATCAAATTACAAAGGAGCATGGACCTGAAGATGTAATTAGAGTTATCGTGGGGAACAAATGCGACTTAGAGGAGCATCGGGAAGTGCCTAAGGCTGCAGGCGAAGTAAGGAAATTTTTCTTCTGGGGCTCAAAGCTTTTCTTTCCTTGATTGTATTAGCTGTTCCATTTAAGTAGGCGATATTCTATTCATTTATGAGCCTTTTCGATTATACTTGGAAGTGGAAGGGTAGTTAATGCTGAAAACCTTTAAAAGCTTTTGGAGTACATTCTACATACTTTACAAGGGAAAACTTTTAAGGATTCTGATCTAAAATGTTTCGTGATAATAATTTTTACAGGAACTTGGAAAACGGATGGGAGTTCCATTTTTTGAGACGTCAGCAAAAGATGGACGACATATTGAGACTGTTTTTCGAACCGTTATTACGAAGATGCTGGCTAGTTCTGAGTCAGTACAAGACGGGAAAACAAATGTCGGGGCACTGGGAAGAAGGCGTAGCTCGCACAGTAGCAGGGAAACTCGGAAGTGTACTATAATGTAGTTACTTTTTACATTCTTCCTTTCCAATCCAGCATTTGTGTGTGATACTCTCCACTATTGTAGTTTGACTGGGGCTTTTTACTGATTTAATAATTTCTTGCCATCGAGGCTTTCATCTATTTTGTACTTGTTTCTGTGACTTATTTCGTCTCTGGAATATTCTATGCCAAGTTTCTTTTATACAAAGTTATGTTTGATTAGGAAAACAGACTCGCACTACAACATTCATAATAGACGCATGCTAACAAATAAACATGGGTATACATAATTGATGGAAGGACAGGGTCTGCATTTTATGAAATTCGTTGTTAAGACTAGAAGCGTTTTAGTAAAAAGCATAATGAATCTTCCCGATTCGCAGTCAAGATACAAAACGACAGTGTATTATATATGGGGTGCTTGATATATGGGGTATATGATGCTAAAATAATCCTATCTATTTGTTAGGAAGCACAAGCAATTAAATTTGTGTCGCATCTTATAATTTTGTACGAATTACTAGTTTATTATTTGCAATAATAACTTATATTACAACGAAAAAAGTAGTAGTAAAACAGCCTTATTGTGATTCAACTTGGTTGTACCAATTTGGTTTGATACTAAACTAAGGAACTAAAACTATTATACTTATGAGTTATGACAAACTATTTGTTATTTGAAAATCATCTATAATCTATGGTGTAAATGTATGCTATTGTAATAAATATTTTCTAGTAATGTTGTTGTACGGTACAGCAATAATATAGCAGTTGTAGAAATAAAAGAAGACGCATGAAAGAAGAGGGATCAAACGCAACAGCAAGTCTATTCCATTTCAATCGATCTTTTGTTGAAGTACAAACAACTAGTAATTATTATTGTTTGCTCACTTTACACACAAAAAAATGAATGTTTGTTAGAAAATTCATAACAAAGCAATCGGTAACTTAACTAAATGTTATACGCCCTTCATTAGACACACAGTTTCCTTACTTAACTACATAGCTTTAATGTAATCAATAGCTTACTAATAAATTGGTATACATCATCATTCTTAAAATACCCAATCGAATGATCGACAGCAGTAGCAGTACGTAAGATTACACTGAATGCGTAGCATACATTTATATTATATTTTCAAGACGTAGCATTATTACAATTTTAAGACAGAATATAGGTGGTTGCATTGATTCTGGGCATCAATACAAAATATTAACTAGTGAATTGTACGTTCTTACCTATATTTTCAGTAAGCTTAGTTACAAAGTAATACTTTCTCAAGTTACAAAATTTCATCTAACTCACTATATTACATTATCATTACATAAGCTTGATACTATCAGCAGGAACAAAATAAAAATGCTGGCGCAGTAACGTTCTGTTTTAATAAGTGCTATTTAAGAAGCATCAATAATAATTATTATAATAATGAGTGGGAATAAAGCAGTTCTTTTCAGTAATAATTATTACTATTGGGGTACAGATTGTAGATTCAAAAACAAAAGCTGTCTATATTATTTAGTGATCCATAATAATTGATATATTCTGACGATAATAATTTGAATAGAAATTAAGTCTCCTCATTTAGGTCATACAGTCCAATATCTTGCATGTATATACACGACAACTCGTACTCCGAAATGTCAGGTCCAGCTCCATAGCAGTGTAAGCACATGGCAGAAAACCTTCGTTAAATATTTCAACAAACCATCGATTAGAGTCTGGATAATATTTTATTGCCACATAATCTCTTAGAAATTAGAATTAACGTTTATTTAGAACATTTTATCCATTCTTAACACAACCCAACATCCAATGTACCGTTTAACGACTTATTAAGATTTATTTGAAAACATACCAATCACAGAGGTGATCAAGATCTCCGGCCCTGGACTGAGCTACTAACGCTCCGGCTCTTATTGCATGATGTGCATGGCTGTCCACTAATGCAATCTATTGTGCAGACAAAATGCATTCTAATTCCAACCGGTTCATTATTACACTGAAAGATTTTCAAGATTTTCATAAGTAGCACAGCACCAACCTTTCCAAGCTGTGGTTGATAAACAAACACACAAGTTCTGGTATTCGCGACGAGGACGATAAACAAATCTGAATCAGGTATTTTATCAATGGGAGGATTGTAAATCCAGCACATTAAAAATTCCCGGATGTTGTTTGATAAACTCTGTCCAAGGGGCTCACGAATGATATTTTCTCGCTGAAAAACGCATAAAAAATTGTCAGTTGTCATTCCTCCAACCACAATTCTCACGAACTAATTAGACATTCGTAATTCTACAACATCCAACTTCAGGACTAAATTGTTATAAAGCTTACTCCATTCATCGCCAAAATAGGCCATTCCGCTAACAAAGGATATTTCTCCCGAATTGGTGCAAGCGCTTCGGTAATATCCAAATTAGGATCAGTCAATTGTCCTGAGATTGCTAAATTCTCGTAAATATCATTCCCTTCAATGATAGCCTCAGCTAAAGTGGTTACCAACATTCTGCTCAACGGTTGATCCACTAATCCCCATATGGGAATATTCAATACCTGAATTCTGGCAGCTGTCAAAAGGGCAATGAGGGTACATGCATTCGATCCTGAAATTAAATAAAAATCCCAAAATAACCATCACCGCCCTTCTTCCCATACCTTTCTTTACTCCTAATTCCAAACATACATGGCTACACACAATTCCTTCCAAAACTCTCGAAACCATTCCTTTAAATAATTATCTAAGTCTTCAACTCACCCCTTTTCCATTAATTATAAAAATATTTGAAAATTCCACCAACCCAATTCCCGGTCCCCCAGTTGAGATTGACTGAACTCTTCGGGAAAGAGCCAAAACAAAACTTGTCCTTCTTGCTGAGGGTACACATCAGGGGTGTATTGGACGTAGAGTGCCATATTGAACCAATTATTACCAACCAGATTTCTTCCACACTTTTAAACCCACTGGGTCAAACGCAAATGCACAATATTTCAAAATTTACAATCCTACAAATATTCCTATAAAAAATGTCTCCACAGTCCAGGAAGTTGCGTGCAAAAAGGATGACCTCAATAGGATTTGTGAGTGTTGATGTTGTTTAACATGCAACGCAGTTCCGTGGTATCACCCGATGGGAGAAGCGATTCACTTGTGAATTTCAAGCATCAAATTTTAGACTCTCACTTTCCACTCTTGCACGAATTTGACAGCAGAGAATTATTGTGCACTCAAATTAAATTTAGTTTTAATCAAAAATAAATCATTGTTCAAAATATTAGACCTAAAAGAATATTCCTATTTCACTATAATCCAATTAATCCATGAGAAATAATTATCTCACTTTGGGTCGTCAACATTTTTGAAATCAAACTTTCTTCTGTTTTCCTTCACAACGCGCGGATCATCTCAGCTGATCTGGATTTCCATTGAGGACTCTCATTCCGCCAACATTTCAAATGTAAACAGATTTTGGACGAGAAAAATTCGCCTTTCCCGTGCCGTTGATGCGTATTCTTTCTTTGAGCTTCTTGCTCTGATCTATGAGAGTTACATTACAAATTGTTTTGTGCAATTTAATTGCTAAGAACAAGAAATTGTTGCTAAATTTCTGCGTGGAGGATATATATTAAATAAATAGGAAACCGAAAACATGGCAAATGTCGTAGGAAAGGCAGTTAGAGAGCTGAGAATTCACTTGTGTCAGACATCTCCGGCATCCAAGGGAGTGAGGTAGTGAAATTTTTGGAATATTATGTGGAATTTATGTGTTGATCTAAATAATAACTATTTGAATTTTTAAATATTTTGAAATTTTAATGATTGCAAATGAAGATTTGAATTGTTTGAGGTTTGAATTTTATTGGATTTAATATTAATAATGTGTGAATGAGTGCAGTGTGCAATCCATTAAAATTCTGTTTGTGGTTTTTCAGAGAATGGATTGAGAAACAGTATGTTCCGTTAAAAAGAGCGAATCCAAAATTGCCTATTTTAATACGCGAGTGCAAGGAGGTTACACCAAAGGTTTACGCTAGATATGGTAATTTTTGAATAAATTATGGATTTTATTAACTTTTAGAATCAGCCATGTTTTTGCTTTCAATATTAAGTAATAAATTGTTTTTGAACTTTATGAATATATTGTGGTTTTCACAGCCGAAGGAAGAGAGAGTAGTATGATCCTTACCAACAAGAGCTCATCGGAAGTGGCGAGTGCTGTAGCGTCATTGGCCAATGCCTCGAAATAAACTGTAATTTGTAGAGTCGACGTGGGAGGCGAAGAAATGTGTGTAGTTTGACTTGAGGTTGTAGATTAAATATTGTATAGCGAGATGGTAACAAAATATATTATTTCAAACTGAATGCAAAATATTACGCGAATAAAGTCGTTCCTTTGTGCTTAATTTGAGTTATTTAGTTTAATTACGGAAATATTAATGAATATTTTGATACGGAATTTAAATGTTAGAAACGACCATCTACAAGCCAGTGTAAAATGGTTTGAAGATCATTTTGATCTTGTAAAGCTTGTAGCAACATTTTCTCAATATTGCGCACCATTGCCACTTTTTGGTAAGACTTTAGCGGATATTCAATTGGAGTGTTTGCGCCGTCCTGAAATTTAAATCCAAATTATTGTAAACCACTGTTTATGATTCTGACTCATTTTAGCTGCATTAGTTTACTAAACATTTGACGCTTCGTCATATTGACTGACGTCTGAGCTGAGAGTGCTTCTCTTCATTTTGCCGTGCATTTAAATGAAAAGTAAATAATAGTCCTTCCTCTCACAAAATATGAGTTGCTTATAGCATACTAATTAAAATATTGATGCTATTCACAATTAGCGGATGTCACAATTTGTCGCCCTATCATATAATTCTTCGATTACTTTAAAGGTAAGGATTAATTTAACATTTGGAGGACAAATTCCTTGCTATCTTTTGATCCTACCTTATGCCAGAAGTTAATAGCTATCGTATCGTCTGCGTTAATCACATGATGCCACCAATACATGGGGATGTAGAGGATTTCTCCTGGACTAATGATAGCTTCCACGCCTTGGGCTTCTTTGAATTTGGGGAAACGATCTAAATCGGGGTAGTCAAAATCCACCTGCGAAATGGTATAGCGAGTCAGAAATCATTAATCCAAAACTACTCTAGGTACAAACGTCAGGAGGCTGAGCAAAGCAAAAATAACTAAAATACAACGAAACAGCTGAGGAGAGATTCATTTTTTTTTCAGTTCAATGGCTTTGCTCTGATAATTTACTTATTGTTAGTAGACGATGCCAAAAATTTGGTAAAGAAAAAATTTTAATCGTGCATAACCGTATCTACAAAATGTAGTCATCACTTACCTGAGACTGACGATCATGTGGATGATGAACAGGGTATGGATATAAATTAGGAAAGTATTCTGGTGGAAAGAGGACAAATCGCTTCCTCCCTTCTAGCTGACAAAAGAGATTCTGTTGTTCGTCATAATGGCATGGCGTTACATTACCCTAAAAAGAAATCGTAAGCAAGTCAGAGAAATATTTAGTGCTTCCAAATCTACAAAAATCCAAGCTCTTTCTACTTTCTACCAGATCTAAGGTATTAGAATAAGCAACCACTGCTACCTTTTGTCCAATTAGTAACAAATTGGATGTTAAAGGACCCCACGACCATTCATGTGTCATTCTAATATTCCAAGTCCAATTAAATTTTACAAAGTCTGTCGCGATTTGTCTCCCGACAGTGTTATTTAATGGTTGTTGGAAATATACTCGTTCTTTGTCTCTGAAATATCACAAACCATTTCAAATGTTAAGTCGCTCCCAACTAAAAGTCCCCCCACATATATCTCTAACCAAAACCCACTCTACACCACACAACAAAGCTAAAATGCTCACGCAACTCCGAAAGTACCCTCTTTCCATCGACAAAAATAATCAAGCACGTCTAAAATAAACGCAACCCTCCAATCAACTCAAAATTCTCCCTCCTCACCTATCACCATTGTATTTTTCAAGAAAATGTTCAAAAGTCATTTCCTCTCGAGTGATATCAGGTACGAATTCTCCCGTATATTCGTCAGCTTTCTTCTGATCAAAATATTTGAACAAGTGGTGTCTCTTCCTCGATATTCTTTTGTGCGGCGTGGACTTTTCAGGATGGGGAGAAGAATTACCCTCAATTCCATTGGAATTACAGTCTACTGAATTCGATGCATTATGAATGAATACAGCAAATGGACCAGGTCCTAGATGGTCCTTCAAATACTCCAAATTCCATTTCATAGCTGGCGAAACTAAGTCTGAGCCGGTAAATATCACTGGGACCTGCAACAAAATTACATTCAATTATTACTGCAATCAAAATATAAAAAGGCAAATTTCTTGTATCGTAAACGCCCAAAAATCTGCCACACACCATATTTCCACTTCTCTTTCAAACCCCTTTCCAAACTCTTCCACAAATCAAAATATCCACGCAAAAATTTCACCAAACTTAAAATCAAACAAACAATTCCAAAACATTCTCCCGTTCCTAAACACAACAAAACAAACTCAGAAATAAACAATAACAACAACAAAAAAGCAACAATCATTTCGCAATAATTGCCAGATCTCACTTGTTGTTTCACAAGGTTCAATCCCGCAGAATCCGAGACATCAAATCTCGGGACTTTCCCCGTGATGAAACTGTATTGTACTGTTGTTAAATCCTCCTCCATTATAAATAATCCCGATGTCAATATGTATCTGTAAACAACACATCAATTCCCTCATTATTCCGCAATCACCCTCCAATCAATTTTTTGACAAGTACATACCAATTATACACAAAAATCTCATACCGCACAACACATTATTCCTTTTGCTTCCTTACTTGATTTTTGGTCGAAATGTTTACAGCCTTCTTAAGTAAACATTATTTCTTTTACCGGGTTCTTCTCTCAATCCTTTAATAACGATCATTCGTTGGTCAATTAAACAATACTCAAAAATTTGCTTCAGGCATAAGAACCTGTATGTGTATAAACGCCTACAAATTCACTCATATAATATACACTTCCAATGTTACATTTATAGAGTAATAAGCAATATTCCCTTTAACTTAGATATTAAACCAAAATGTTCAATAAGTTTGCTTCCACGAACAGCTTATTACTACCAGCAAAATGTAACGAAGTTGCACTCAAACCGAAGGATCATTTACTTTCCGTATAGATATTACTTACTAGTAGTTCACACTGACTCTGACTCTACCATGCACTTCCAAATTACACTATGTCGTGGTTTACTCTCTTAAAAAGCATATGTATTTCGCTACAATTCATATAGAGAGAGGACAGGACACAAAATAAACCCAAATCACTCATTCAGTTGTATAGCTTAAAAATTCCCTCGTTCACTGCTGCTCACTCAAAATATCCATATCTCTACATTATTCAATCATTTGGCTTTTGGCTGGTACTTTGTTTATATCTGTACGCATCGTCACCGTTTCTCATTCGTACTTGTAGTTTAAATAGTGTCCATGTCTAAAGTATTTTAGCACTTTAATGCATTTACATGTTGTTATTTTTTCAATAGGAATGGAATGCTTGATGCCTATTAAATTATTAAATATGTATCTGTACACCACCCTTTGTACTTTAATACACCTTCGGGTAGATTTTTTGTGTGCTTCAGAATTCTGCTGCAGATATCTCTCTCATTTATACTGATTAAAATCAACACTCCATTAGCTTCCATTTTGCTAATGCAACTTTTATGACGGACTTAAAGAGCTGGATTTGTCCAATCTGAGAAGTTATATTTTGGTTTGGTACAAGTAAGGTGAATGGGGGAAATGCATTCACGATGAGCCTCAATGTGTTATGCTGTTATGCATTTCTTTACACGGAATGAGTGCTTTTTTCCAGGTAAGTTTATGATTATGGAAGAGATATATTTGCACTATTTGCAATTTGCATGGTAATTGCATGACGTCCTTTCCCAAATATTTTAATCGACATGGAAGTTTGCTTACAAAAGTGATTTGTAAGGTGTAGGTTTTTTCCCAGAATGTACACAACTGATTTAAAAAGTGAAGTTTCATACATACGGATGACATGGAGTGTATTAAGTTATGGTGAGACGCTGGGGGAACATGTTTACACTTTAAGAAGAAAATTGTTTTGGGATACGGTGTCGTAACCTTAACTGATACTACTGTGAGTAGTAGACTTTGCTTTTGGTAGAGACTGGCACAAAAATCCATTTTAAAAAATTGGAATGGTATTTCAAGAGGTCCGCAATGTCAGGAGGAGAGGATGATGTAACCAGCTGTAAGGAATAAAGCTTTTAGGCTTGAGAATATTTGTTATGTAAACAATGAAAAGACAGTTGCTCTATAGCAAACAGCAAATTGGTGCTGAGCTAGCTTACTATTTGTTTTTGCACACGTATTTCAAAGGTTGGTGGTTGGAACTGTTGGAAGAAGGGTAAAGCGTAATTTGTGAAGGAGGAAGGTTTCGTATAGAGGAGATTTAAAGGTGAGATTCGGTTTAAATGTGGAGGAATGGAGGAAAGAGCAGCTGCTAAGGTTTACCAGTGTGGGTTTGAAATTCTGTGGGCTAAATGCAGGAATTTAAATGAGTAAATAAGATTTGAGTGTTTCTGCTTCTCAACTGAATTAGAGGAGATGAGAGTGTATATCCATATCCATTTGCGATTACAGTGTATTTGGGAGTGTTGTGCATCTAAGTTATTTGAAATGGTGAGAGATACTAGGCAGAATATTTCCTCACATTATGCGCAATTGTTTATTACTACTACGTTTCGTTTGTTTGTTTTCATCAAAAAGTTTTATCGATAACAAAACTGAATGTCAGAGTAGAGCATAGAGATTGAAAGAAGTTGTGTGGGATACAATTTTTCATTTTTACATTTTGATTTTTATTAAAATATGTTCTAACAACATTCAGGAAAATTTTGGCAAAATAAATACGTAACGTTGCCTCGGGTTTTTTTAATATCAACTATTAGTTTGTAATAGTATAGCTAGTGCATGTTAGCGAGTTACTTATGATTATAATTATAAATTTACGAAAATGACTCGTTATGGATACGTATCAAGAATACTGAAGATACTGAAGAATCTTAAGAAAGCTTTGGTTTTTAGCCACCCCCTCCTGCCTGCGTAGACTCCCCAGTTAAAGTTAGCAGCCACATCGGCGGCGCTTATCATCGGACTCTGCGAGGTCCACGAAGTCAGTTAATTCTAGCCCATCGGCAAGACCAGCTTGCTGGAGGCCGTCGAGGGCTGCTGCTGTTATTGTTCGGAAAGCAGCTTCGACATTATGGGCTTCTTTGGCTGATGTCTCTAGGAAGTTTATCTCCAGTTCATTTGCTAGAGCCTGTAGGGTAAACACGGAGTATGAAATACAAATTACCGTGTTGTAAACATTTGATCAGTGAAGGAAAAACAAGGATGAGGATTTTAATTAAATAAATAGATTTTCGTCATACTTTCCCTGTCTCCGTCGACACTTCTCGAACGTGTGGTAAGTCAGTCTTATTTCCTATTAAAATCATAGGTACGTCCACCGGAGCATAGTCTTTTGTTAATTTCAGCCATTTATTCAGGTGATCAAAACTTTCTTTTTTGGTGATATCGTAGACAAGGAGGACTCCATTTGCATTTCGCATATAATTTGGAGTTATTGCATCGAAGCGTTCTTGTCCACCACAGTCCCACTGGAATCAAAATTAAACCTCACTGTTCACATCCACATCGATTAACTCTGCTGCAATTGTAATATTTGTAAGTATGTACAACAAAGATAGCAGGAAGGATTAACTCACAATGCTCAAGGTTAAAAGTTTTCCAGAAACTTCCAAATTCTTGAAATACTGTAATCATTTTCAGATATTTACAGTTAATCGGGGTGGATAGGAATATTTTAAAAATAGTTTGTCCAGCAAGTTTGCATTATTTACTTACCAAGTCACATCCAATGGTTGCATTTCTATCTCCAAGAAAAATTCCTTTCTAGTAAAACATAAAACACTGCAGATATTTTGTGGTAACCAAAACGTATCTCGACAGTTGTATTAAATAAATGGATTATAATCTACTCTTTGTTCAAGCGCTTACGGCATATCGAAGCAAAAGACTTGATTTCCCGATACCGCTATCCCCGATGATTACGAACTTGAAGTTGGCTAATTTTCTAGAAGAATCAATAATAATTTTCATGCTTGTAATGTTTTGATTTTTGAATATACTCTGCCGGCTCTGCCTTGCTTAATTATTTTTTCCAGTACTTAAGAAAAATCCTGAGTGTGAACTTTACAATCGCAATGTAATTGCAAATTACAACACCATGTCCAGATATAATTTCATTACCTCGTAACAGTTATTTCAGCCGGTGAAATTCCATGTAGTTTCACCAGTTGCCGTAAATTGACTTCTGTTCTGCACAGTGGACATCTGAAAAAATTTGTAAACTACCCAGTTCAGAGTTAGTACTTAATTAACTCTCTTATGCAACTCAGTTTAGAGTTGCGAGAGTTAACGAGTCCAAGAGTAACCCAGCACGTAGGATTAACAATATTTTCATTATTGTCCATTATCTATAATTTAAAATCGTCGGCTAAAGTGAAAGCGCCATACGCAGAAATCCTTAATACGAGACAGTTCCAAGACTCTGCTCTTAGAAATTCTAAAGCAAAAAGGGGCTATAAGCATTCCCAAAGCTGCTCGCTGCGCGTCCGTACGTACATGCATATAGACTTGGCTTCTTTGAAAATTAAACTGTCGCTGCATATAGCCCCTTCTTGCACAACACTTCTAAAATTGTGGCCCCTTTTGCACTTTAGCCGACGAAATATTATTTGGCACTATTGACACTTGGTATTTAGTAAGAAAGAATTTCAGTAAAGTGTTAAAATAAAAAAATTACATCGCATTCTTTGAATCTTGGAATATCCAT
>JAQFXU010000848.1:0-39028 GCA_034693705.1 Spatulosminthurus flaviceps
ATTAAAGTAAGTAACTCATGACATAAAGTAACCATTACATTGTATCAACGAGCCTAATAGCTACAACCGTATAAAAGGCCTTCTCAAACTCAGTTACAAATTCTAGATAAGTAGCCTGTAAGCGCTACAAACTATTTATTTTCTCCTAAACTATTCATCCGATCGTAATGAAACTGTTTACACGCATACAACATAATAATAGCAACCTTTTAGAAAGCAAAGTTTAAATTGATTGTATAGTTTTTAATTAAAATTTTTTTGAATTTTAAAATTTGAATATCTCCAAAAAAATATTTTGATGCAAAAATTGTTAGACATTATTGGTTGAAAAACAATCAAAATGGTAATAAAAATAGCATTCAATCACTTGTATAATTAAAATAATCTTAAAATCTAATATTAGTATCCCAAAAATAACATAGAGCTAACCATGAAATTTTACACTGTGTCCGGAGACAAATGCCTGTTTGGAATCAGTGAAATAAAGTTTTTCTCTCTCTCTCTATTTTGCCGTGAGGATTTTTGAAATAATATCAATATCATATACTAAAGCATGACAGCGAGACGGCTGTTGCTGACGCCGCCCTAAGCAAAAAAGTTAAATTATTGCGAAGCGATGATTTTTTTTAAATGTGAGCTAGAGTTTCAGAGATGAAAGTTCAATTACTGTAGTTCGATGTGAAGAAATTTTGGACTGGCTCAGAATAATTTGTCTATGAATGATCAAAGTTATTCATCGCCGGCTCACTTATCTTAGGGTGCAAGTTTTCTTGACATTTCCGTATTTACTGACATTTCTTGACATGTACCACTGATTCACTCTGTTAGACCTTCGGGTATGAATCGGAGTATAAACCCCACTTTTTTTATATGACCTGTGTTTGACCCTGTTGCAGTGAATGAATGAACTTAGGAATATGTGCTTATCTCAAAATATTTACCTCCGCTGACGCGTTTGTACCCAAACAGTTTAAATTGGTTTGTATTTTGTCTCCTACTTCATTTACCTTGTACCGAGTCAGAAAAAGTGCCTGTTTATGCCTGTTTATTGATTTTCAGTTGACCAGTAATATCATGTTTCCTTTGAGAGTTTATTCCTGAACCTTCCTTTACCAATGTATTTATTTGATAAATTAGTCATATCCCAGCATTCTTACCTTTTAACTTGTAAAATTGTCTCTGCTCCACTTATTAAACCAAGCAAACATCACGAAATTACAAAATCCCAAAAATCAGTTTACTCTTCGGAATTAATATTATTTTCCCATCTCGTACTTTGCTCCAATCATTCTCATACAAAATAGCTTTGAATTTACTCTTGCTTTTAAAAATTAATTGTTGCTGTATTTCTTGGAAGTTTCGTTTAAAAAGAATACTCTCTACTAATTACAGTTGTTTGGAATTCTGCGTATTGATATTTAATCAATCAATAGTAATTCCAGAAAAGATGTTTTTGTAAATGCCCATGGCATGACCAAGATATTCATTAGGACCCAATCAATGCTCAAAGTATTTGAATGTGAAAAATCATTTCATTTGAGCCGTCATATATAAGCCAACACACTTCCCTACTTCAAAAGTTATGATAAATTTTCGTACCAAGCAATATAAACTGACATGACAGGAGGTTCCACAATTGTTTTGAAAAAAAGTCTCGATTTTTTTATAAACAACAAGAGCAAAAAATAAGGAATACGAATACACAGCACCAGTGAATATCAAACTGGCATAGGAAACTATATACAACGTAACTACATGTAGGAATCCCCGATATGACTATAATGTCAATAAATAGTCCCACTTCAAACTCAGCATTCAATCTGTAATGTAAATATATGAGGATACTTTGGTCGATAAGGATGTACATATTGAGTACACGTACCCATCCTTCCTGTCCATAAATCTGAAATCGTCTGATCATATAGTTTTAGTCATAGGAAAATCCTAGCAATTTTTTTTCCCTCAAAAGAAAGAGATAAAAAAGATTCGATTCACTTTACTATATAAGGAAAATTATACTTGCGCGTATGGTAGCTCAATAAAATATGCTGTCGTAGGAAGAAGTCAAGGCCATGAAAAAATTTAATAAACTAAAGGTACACATTGGAATTTCACGGACGTTTCTTTCTCTCCCTTCTCTCCTCTCTCTCTCTCTCCTCTTTTTATGATTATATTAGTATAAAAACAATTTCTAGGAAATAAAAAAAAAGAAGATGTGAATAATAAATAACGGGAATAAATCCTCAAGGACCATTATATAGAAATTTCAAGGAGCTCTTTCATATCTATGAAAATATCCCTGACAGAGGAGCGTATATGCTATACAAATAATAGACAAATTTTAAATCCTTCTCCTCCTCCTGCGAGAGGGACCGAGCAGTGCCCAGAGTGAGTGTGTGGGGGAGATGAAACAAAAGCATGGAAAACTTGGAGATCCATACGATCTTTTCCCTCTCTCAGCTCCATCCACATCATAATAATAAGAGACCTCTAAAATTCTCCAACTTGAGTCAAGTATGTACAGAGATTACATGGGCTGATTTTAGCCCACTTTTCTAAAAAGTTCAAATCACCATTTCCGCCTCAGCCTGCTGGAAGAAACGTTCCATTCCTGGAATTATAATTTTACTCAAAATACATCCATCCTTCTACAATCCACCGTCTCACTTCAATTCCCATTTCCATAGTCCTGCATATTCTCCATTAAATATACATGTTTGTCCTACCAGCACAGTTTCCAAGTTTTCATTATTTCTGCTCCCAAAACTATCCAAGCCACAGTACTCATACAGTTTTCCATGTAGAAAGGGTCAATTCACAATGACGGAAAAACTAAATCCATGGGTTCCCTTTGTTATAGCCCAGCTCTATTTACTTTAATTCAAAAAAAATATACAATGATTCTTTTTCAAACAACACAATCTTTACGCTTTATGCCTCAAATAATCAAGAAGCAAGAAAAAATGTTAAAATTATTCTTTTTTCTCAAAGTACCAAAATGTACCCAAAAATACATATCGTCGGCTAAAGTGCAAAAGGGGCTATAATTTTCGTAACGTTATGGGAAAAACAAAATTATAGCCCCTTTTGCACTTTAACCGACGATATGGACTGTAGAAAAAACTGTATGTACGTGCAAAATTTGGAATGTAGATGTAGATTTTTTGGTAAATGTACTTATATATAAGTTACTCTTAAAAAAAAAGATCATTATTTCGTAATAATTATAATAAAAAATGAAATTTCCTCACTCAAGAATAGATTTGATGACCCTGGAAGAATCCTACGAATGTCCCTGACAATTGGTGAAAACTGGCGGGGAAAGTTGGATGTGCATACAAATGGTATTTTAGTGGAAGAGGAGAAAGCATGCGAATCAAATTCGTTCTAGTTTCTTCACTAGTAAATACATTTATTGTTGCAGCATAGTAGTGTAAGGTCCATGCAGATACCATTTCTCTCACAAACTGACAATGAGACTGGAGAGAGAAATCTCCATGGTATGCTCAGGCAAAGAACTGACAATAAAAAATACATACATAAAAACGTGACCTCCCCAACCCATATGTACCTCTCTCCATATGTATATAATGGCTACATTATTCTCTCATACAGTCCAAGCTATCCGAATATATACCAATGAATGGAAGCAACAGCCAAGGAAACAATGACTCCTTGGAGGAACATTTCTGAAATTTTATTTCCGATTCGAAAATTGTGGAATTGTTGGTGGTGGTTTTTTCACAAGTCGTTCCCAAGGCTAGTGGAACTTCCCCTAAAAACTTAATGGGAGTTACATGGAACTTATGTAAGTGTAATAGTAAATTCAGCCAAGGGAAGTAAGTTTTCTATCCTGTGTTACTATATGGGGAAAGTTCATATGGAGCGGATGGAGAGAGAGAGAGAGAGAGAGAGAGAGAGAAAGGAGGAAAAGGGCAATGTCTTGCTTCAAACTACAAGAGTGATATTTTCTCCCCACCTAAATACCTACATTTTAGTAATAGGTGTGGATGCAGGAGCATTCTTAAATCCACATTTACTCTGTGTGGGTGTACATTTCCCCAGTATAACATGGGATACGGAACAGAAGGTAGCAAACAACGGATGTCATTAGTTCCCCTCGTTTTTCTCTCCTTCTGAATATTTATGTTTCCAATGTTCCTAATGTTACCCCACCACATTTCCATTAATATAGGAAAAACCTATTGTTCAGACCTTTCACCCACTCCGTCTATTTGCCAAAGGTAATACAAGCTCTGTTTTAAGAATAAATCCACCTTTCTCCCTCCAAGACATTTAATCCATTTAAAATGCTTCATAGATTTTATTTCAATCTACCTCTATAACATAATATCTGTGTATGTACATGTATTTTTACACCCTGGATTTTAAATTGCAAACTTTTAAAAGTTACAATCTTCTCCTTGTATTTATACCACACTAAAAAAAGTGTCTCATAAAAAAATAGTATTGTATAAGAATTTCCTCAGGAATTTATTCCTTCAGGATTCTATATCTCTCTCCTCCAAGTTCCAATCCCATTCGTTGGGTTCTTTACCATAGACTTTTAAATTTTTTTTCTGTATTCCCTCAATTCATATTTATTAGATGGAAAAAAGGCTCCCTACTGATTCTGATTTTGGCTGTGTGAAAATTTTTCCGCATCATGCCCTTGCATAATTACGGACTTTTTTTCCCTCACCGAGCCACAGGAATTTCCTTCTAGCGTAGTGCTCCTACGCTAGATGTCTCTCATAATCGTTCGTGTCATTTCAAAAGCTTTTCAAAGGACAATGAGCCTATGCATAGTTCAAGAGACAGTGAATGCTTGTTTAGTTATAGAATGAGAGACGGATGGGATGCAGATAGAGAAAATTCCATGGGCGTTCGTTGTCTTTTGAGAGAAAAGTATTGGAAATGTTGGTGAAAGTATAGAGGAGCGAGAGAGAGAGAGAAGGGAAGTGGAAATAGGAAGTATGGAAGATGAATGTAAAAATTATTTCTAATGGCCTGGTTTGGCGTGTAATTTACTCATTTCCATTTCTAGAGCACCCATGGCTATAAGAATTGTATGAGCTTGGAGGAGGAGGAGGAGGAGGTAGAAGGAGGAGAGAAAGTTGCTCAAAAATGAAATAAAACTTGTTGACGGAATTGAAATTCCTGGCAGAGACACAATTCCTCTGTTAAATCACATTTGGCAGTAAAACATGAATTGATGTGCATAACTAGTAAAACTTTGTCATTATAATAAAGTGCCTGGAGAATTTCTTCTTGAGAAAAGAATTCCCTTCAAATACCACACACACACATCTTCCTATATTTCTCATAACTCTCATGTATATATTAAAGGCTCCAAGCCTATATATTAGCACATGAAGAAAATATCAAACCAGCTCTCTCAACATACTCGGAGAAAGTACCAAGGTGAAAGGAGATTTCACATTTTACTATATTCGTAAATATTAATGCAAGAAGGATATACTCCCGTACTTATATTAACATGGACCAAATATATTAATGCCCCTTGTATTTCCCATGATTGTAGGACATTTGATAAAATGATATATGCATTCACCCACATAGCCATGTACATGCCATTTCTATATACTCATATGAATATGATAATAAGCAAAGAATTTCCCTGGGTAGTAGTTGATAGGAGTCCATAAAAAGTTCCATAGCACCCTTATTAAGAGAATGGTTCAGAGAGCAGGAGGAAACCAAGGACCAAGGAACGTGTGTGGGGAGACAATTGCTTCCCTAACTAACATTATTATATAACTAACCATGTACTTACATATCTAAACTATATAGTACGGATTGTACTCACAACTCCTCCATCCTCTCCTTGCACAGTCCATCAACTTTTCATCTTAAGCCACTTATGATTGTATATTCTTATTACGCTTTAGGAAAATGTCCGCTTCAGCTGGCATGGTAAATCCAGAGCGATGTTTAACTGTCGGAACAAGCTAATACTTTAGAGCTAAATACAATGTATGAGCGAAGGGATAAAAGATTCCCCGTGAGTCGGCTTACGAACGAGGGATTTTCCTCAAACCATACATCCACCTATGTCTCTCTCTCTCTCTCTATATAAATATACACTACCACCAAGCCCAAAAGGTATTCACACATTGCATTATACAATAACCACGAGAAGATCACATCAGCCAGAGAATATACTACAATGCAACTCAACTTGTAAAACATGCACAGAGCAATAGTCGAAGTAAAGTAGCTTTGATTGTGAGTAACAATGTAATGTATCCACACACACTCATCTCTCTCTCTCTCTACATACTTAAGGGAGGAAGGAACTTATTGCCAAATGTGCAAGGAGACAATTGGTTATCAAACCTTAAAGTCATTGTGTAAATCTGTGTGACTGCACAATGTAAGCTTATTGTGCTCGAGAGCATTAGACAGCACGTTTCTCAAGCCTTAGCCACTACCCCCAGAGAGAGAGAGAGAGGACAGGAGAAATAGTATTACTCAGTCCTTAGAGGAAGGAGAGAGCGGGACAGGTTTTGAAACCACATGAAATTCATACTAAATAATCGAAATACAAGGGAATTTACTAGGAAATGGCTAGATATAGCTTGCCTTTTGGAACCTTGGATCCCTCCCCCCAAAATTTTCGAGGACTCGAGAGTTATGAAGAGATATATAAATTTGTAATAAGCTTATTTATGCCTCAGCTTAAGCCTTTGCGAGAGAGATGTTAAAATACGGCTCTTTACTTGACTACCCTTTCGTTTTCCACCCCATTGAACTCATTCAATTTTGGCTTCCATGAAATTATGGAGAGAAATCAACCCTTTTTTCTATGTTCATGTCTATGGAATTTTGGTGAGGAGTCAAGGCTTTCCCGTATGGCTCAAGACACGCACACATTCTTTGGAAAGAAGAGAGGGCTGCTTTCTTATATGCAGAGCAGAGTCTCTCCATATCCTTATTTCCCCCCATTAGTTGTAGTATAGTTAATTTAACTTGAGCAATGGCGAGCAATGGAGTCCAAATAATAAGACGTCTTTTTCTTCCTATTATGGTATATAGGAATTATGTAGTGGACGGGATTGAACTCTGAGTCAAGTATGTGGATCCTTTTTGCGGGCAACATATGCTTTTTCATCTTCTTTTCTTTTACTTGCTCCACTTGTTCTGCTTCCTCTCTTTCTACTTCTTCTGCTCCTCTCAAGAAGGACAAGGAAATTTATAGGAAAAGTTATACCTTGTAAATCCTCATCCACACCACTTTATTCCTCGTAATATAAAGTTGACGGTTGTTGGAAAATGGTGAAATGCTCTAAACAGACTGTGTAATTATTTACACAAATCATTAACTTTATCCCTCTGCCCATTACACTCTTCATTATTATATAAATACATATGCAGATGTACCTCAGCATTTATTCCCTTTGCTCAATTTTATGCACGGGGCAGTTGTTACTCTTCTACTTTTATTTTGATTTCGACATAATGATAGCGGGATTCTTGAGAGATATTTCCCTTCGTATTTACCTCGTACATATACTCCCACTCGATATTTACACTGTCGCTTACATATGCTCTAATTCCTATGAACTGAGCATGGAAACCTCCCTATGAGTAGGGCCTGGTAGGTGAGGGAAATCAGAAGGATTTTTTAAAGGGGAGGGGTAATTAGCGAAGGCAAGGCTGTTTTTACTTTATAGAAAAAAATGTGGTTTCATTAATTTTGGTAAATCTAGGTGAATTTTATATAGCTTGCAGCTAAAGAATTCTCATGGATTTATTGACCTGTGGGACAATTTTGAGGGCTCTGAGCAAAATTTCTCTTTGTCCCAACAGTTGAAACGTTTTCGAGTGACAATTCTCTCGGATCTGTTTACGGAAGGAGGTTTCAAGTAAATACTCATGCGACTTGAAGTATTTACTGGTTTGATTCCGGTGGTGGTAAAACCGAGAACACAATGCCCATTGGGTTTTTTATGGTGACAGAAATAATTTACTTTGTAATCCTCGAAAATGGGTGACTTACTTGAATCACCACCGAGTTAAAGCCATTTTACCCAATTCAATGGTTAGAACCAAAATAATTTAAACCAAAACTTTATTCAAGCCAAAATAATTTGAGTCAAATTTTATTCCAGCCAAAAACTTTTAAACCATAATTTTCTACTAAAGTATTTTGTACCAAAAATAATGAATTGTATAATTTGAACCAAAAATTATTCCAGCCAAAGCAATTTGAACCAAATTCCATTCCAGCCTAACCCAATTTTCAGTTCAGCCTTGTTTAACTATGCGATATTTCAATCTCAGCTTGATAAAGAATTGACTACCTAAAAATTTGGACATTTTTATTTAACCATAATTAGAACAAAAGCATTTTAGCCTGAAAATGTGTACTAAATGCAAAATAATTATTAATTCAAATTACGTACACAAATATAAACATAAATAAAAAAATAAATATCGAGGCTTATACTCCAACCTCTACCTGTTAGGGTCTGTCGGAGTTGTCAACCATCTGAACCTTTAATAGTTCAGTTTATTTACAACGTTCAATGTATGACACTAACTATGAGTAACTCCGGCTTTCTGGGGCCATCATTGTAAATTCGCGGAGGCGGTCATATGTCTGAGCGGTCAAGGGAAAAACCAAATGGGAAAAAACCACTTTCCTTTAATACCTACTACATGCCACTCCGGGATTCGAACCCCGGACTCAGACGACACTCGTAAACGAGATCCTAGCCACTTAACTATCAGGTGCCAACCCTCACAAATGTAAATATAAAAGTTGCAGAACACCATAAGAATAGTTATTATTTTACCAAATTTACTTGGGTTTGAATGACTATTTGTTATTAACTATCAACAAACGGCCCACATTTTTTTGGTTCAACTTGTTCTGGTTTCAAAAATATTTGGGTTAATTTATTTGGGCATACATTTTTATTGGTTTAAATTGTTCTGGTTCAAATATTTTTGGGTTTAAATTATTTTCGCTTAAATGCATTTTGGTTCAAATAGCTCATCGGAATTGCCGCCTCGAGGCCCACACTGTTGTTCTGTTATGGAGGTAGTTTATTTTTACCCATAAAGTTCGCAGCGCTGTATCTTTTGAACCATTAATTGGAAATCAATGATGTTGGACAATTATGAAAGCTCATTATTTTCCCTTTTAAAATTGGTGTAATGCAATTTTTTCGGTCGTGGGATACCGAAGATACAGGGAAAAATGTAGCAAAAATCCCCATGTTGACCTTACGGGCAATTTTTGACATTGGCATAAACTATTGTAAGGATCGGCAAAATGAAAGTTGGTTTTTTTAGAACTTGGTGGTAAAGGAAAACATATTAGCCACAATATCTATTTTTATTGGACCACCCTTAGTCCATGTTGGGAGATCGACCTCAAGATGTTGCGTGTTCTGAATTCATCCCAACAAACTAGACCGCAGCTTTCAGTTCAGGGAAAACCACAACAAAAAAATTAATTCCTCTTCGTTTTCCGAAAAGAATAGAAAAGGTGGTTTCTAAGTGTAATTTTAAGTTGTTGATTTCAATGTGTGACTATAAAAGTAGAGTAAGCCCGGGAAAAAGAGGCCAAACGGGAAATAAGGCCGGGGGAATAAAAGGCCGCGGGCAGAAGAGGCCACGGGCAAAAAAGGCCGCGGGCAGAAGAGGCCACGGGCAAAAAAGGTCTCGGGAAAAAGAGGCCACGGGCTAAATTGCAAATTTCAGCCTAATTTTTAACAAGTTTCAACCAAATGTCAACCCAAATTTCAACAAAAGTTCAACCAAATTTGAACCAAATGTCAACGGAATTTAACGTGAATTTCAACCTAATTTCATTTATTTTTTTCGGTGTTTGTTGTTATTTGTTGTTATTGCCAGGCCATCTTCACGAGTGAATGTTTTGGGACACTTGGTGTATTAGAAGGGGCTCTCACCGGTGTTTACAACCATACGGGTCTTCAAATTTCCGAGCATGTGAAAAAATTGGAACAAATCTTGCATTTTTATGGGTTCTTTTCGCATTCGTAAGGCTATTCCCCCGTATGTCTCCGAATGCAAGTTCTCATTTGTTTGGATGATCTGAAAATTCTATCACACAATGTGCATTTGTAGGGCTTCTCCCCTGTATGGACTCGCATATGACGTTCAAAATTTCCTAATTTTTGAATTATGATAATGGGAGACATTGAATTAGTAAGAATCTTGAACCAAATTTCAACCCAATTTGTTGTTGTTTTTCGGTTTTTGTTGTTATTTGGTGTTATTGGAATTTGTTTGTTGTTATTTGTATTTATTTCTAGTTATTTTTAATGATTTGTGGTTATTTGTAGTAACCTGATGTTATTTATTGTTTTTTGTTACTTTTTGTTGTCATCTGGTTTTTGTGTTAATTTTTGTAGCTATTTGTAGTTATTCGTATTCTATTTGTATGATGTAACTGTTGCTACTTTGTTACTATGTTTTACCATCTTTTTAAAATCATGTTACAATGTTGTTACAATCTTGTTGACATGTTTTAGCAGTCTTTGTTATGCCTACGTAATTAATGTTTTACTAAGTTTATTCCTTGAACCATTTGTTGCTTTTGGTGCTATTGCGAAGACCCAAGTTTATTCCTTGAACCATTTATTGCTTTTAGTACTATTGCGAGGACCCAAGTTTATTTCTTGAACCATTTTTTTTGCTTTTGCTGCTAATGCGAAGACCCTAGTTCATTTCTTGAATCATTTTTGCTTTTGCTGTCAGACGTGGCTACTGTGTTAGCGTTGGTAAATTCATTCAAAATTAATATGGTGTCTATTTATTTTATGATTATCATATATATTTCTGCTTGGCGAGATTACAGTCAGTGACTTTTGTTTATTTCACAAAACAGTATAGAACTACGTCTGCAAGACAGAAGACTGTAAGACGAGAAATTGAACTGATTCGTGTTCATAAGATGTCCGATCAGGCAGCAGCAGACATTGTTGGAGTGACCAAGTCGGTCCTTTAACGATATTTTAAAAAAAGACGACGACATACCTGAAGATCTTTCCCAAGGCCGATACGAGTCCGTATTCAACGACGAGCAAGAAAAGGAAATTGTAAAGCATTGTCGCGATTTTGCGAGAATGTTTTATGCAATGACAAGAAAATCGCTGGGAGAAATGGCATTCAAACTTGCTGAAGAGAATGGAATTCCCCACAGGTTCAAGCACGGTACAGCAGGTCCGGATTGGATTGCATCGTTCCTTCGGAGACAGTGATGGGCTTTTTATGCGCACTCGGACACCAACAAGCTTGATCGCAGTGACAGCATTTACGAAGCCATCGGTTTACCGTTTTTTTGATCTGCTTGAAGAATTGATTTTTGAATATGGATTAACTCCCGACGCAAAACTCAATGCAGATGAAACTGGAATAACTGTGGTGCCAGTTTTACTGTTTTTGTAAGGTTTTAATTTGTGAGGTTTCTTGGTGAGCTGTAGTTTGTGAGGTTTCTTCGTAGGTTGTAGTTTGTGAGGTTTTTTGCAAGGTCGTAGTTTGTGAGGTTTCTTGGTTGGTTGTAGTTTGTGAGGCTATTTGGAAGATTGTAGTTTGTGAGGTTTCTCGGAGGGTTGTAGTTTCTGAGGCTTTGGGAAATTTTTCGTTTGTGAGGTTTGTTGGAACGTTCTAATTTAAATTATTTATGTTCAGACTAAAGCTCCAAAGTTCGTTGCACAAAGGGGAATTCGGACAGCTCCATATATCGTTGCGGCGGAAAGAGGAACACTTGTTACTATGATGTGTTGTGGTAGTTGGATTTTAGGGTGTAATAACAACGACTTTAATAAACGATTTAAATGTTTTAAAATCTATGTATAAAATATGAATCAATTTTTTATCCAACCACATTATAATATCTGATATTATCCAACCACATTGGATAAAGGAAATTCCGTTTACTTATATCTTTCTTTATAAGAAAAAAATTAAGAAACATGCGTTATGTATAGGTACATCGCGAAATGCCATCGAAAGTTCGAGTTCAGATGCAGTTCAGTTTTAAGTCACAGGTGACCCATTTTTTATGGATTCAGCATACAGTCTTAAATGATTGGGGCCAGAGTGTATTTGGCTGGTACTGCAAATGTCAAACTGGAGCAAGAACTGTAGGTTGCTGCGCTCATATCACGAGTTTTCTGTGGTATTTTTTGGATGGTCGCCATTCTAGAAACTTAAAGTTTCTAGAAAGTGTTAGTGCTAATCTCTTAGACGTAAGATAATGAATGCGTAGTTCATACTTATAAGTATTTTCTTGTTTGTGGTCTAATTATATACATGTATTATAGGCGTGGGACCCGTCAAGAATTTAAGGCCCGTTCCCAAAAGAAATCCGGCTAAAAAATGTCAGCCCGACCAGACCCGTCGGCGGGCTGAATTTTTTTAGGTTCAGCCCGGCCCGCTAGACTAACCAAATTATTCTAAAGGCCCGAACCCGGTGTAAGCCCGTTGAACAAAAGCCCGAACCCGCCCCAAATTTTCTCTAAAATCAAGCATGTAGTCTGTACGCCCCCCTCCCCCGAAATTTGAAAATTTGATGAAAAATGTAGTTTTTTACTCCAATTTCCAACAAAATTTGGAATGACATCTACAAATTGTACTTGTTTTCTCAAAAATGCTGCCAATTTCCCCAAAATTTGTCTAAAATCGCCCATTTTTATCGAAAATCTTTCACGAAAGAGTAACCTTTCGGCACATAGCACCTGTTGTGTTTAAAATTCTATTTCCGGAGGGTATTGTATATAAGGGACTCTAAAAAATTTTCTAAAAATTTCTGGAGGGTACATGTCATGGCTTTGTACCCCCGCTCGTGACTTCGTGGTTTAGTGCCTGCACTTCAAAATACCCACTCTAGACTACAATATAAACGTATCCCATGATTTCAAAAACTTGAACATCAATAGAAGTAAATCCCAAATTTTGTCCCCATAAAATGATAACAACCTTGTAATGACCAACTATATAGTGAATAATACCAAATTTTTACTATTCAAGACCATCCGTACATCCTCACCAGCCATAAAGCTCTGTATGGAGACCATCATAAAGGGAATGAAAATTTAAATATTCAAGAATTATATATCATTGTTAATGGCCTTCCCTCCATCTGCCTCATTGTCTCTATCCCTATGTTATATATTACAGAGGATATGGGAGTTTTGCTTCTGGGTAACATATGTCCCCATCGACTTCTACACTCACTTGATAACAAGCTTAATCGACTATCTATAAATACTCAAATCATACATTTCCCACTCTAAACTAACTCCCAAAAATAAAACTTTAAAGGATTCCCATCAAAGGACCCCCACACAAACACATCCCGCTCTTCAAATCTAAATCATTAGAACAAGATTTTACTAAATTTCTCAATGAGTTTCAAGTCTTAAAATCTTGAAAAAGCCACAAAAAACTTTTAAAACTCTCAAACTTCCTTCATGATAATTGATGTTGAAAATTTCCAAGGCCTTTCCCTATACCTCTAAACCCATGAAGAATAGGAGTCAAGTCTCTTAATTAAATACCATTGAAACTTGAATCACTCCCGTAAATTACTTTATTATTTTTGACTTCATGGGCTACTATAACACTATTCTTACTAACCCCATAAGTAATGTCCTATAGTAAAGGCTATACAACTATGTATAGGTTAAATAATAAAAGCTATACTTGACTTCCATACCCACACTTTTTACACCTCTCCAACACTACAGTTAGCCCAAGCATTGGACAAATAATTACAAACTACAGCTACTCTGAGAATAGAAACTTTAATGTGGGACAGTACGACACCACTACTCTGCTCCTTCCCTATACATATTTAGCAAAGACCCAATAATAGCCTCATGTTGTAATCCCCATAGGTCTTGAAAAGTAATATGAACGAAATGTCCTATGTAAAAATTGTCGTAAAGTCCCAGTAATTAGCCATTTATCAAAGTTAGTGTGCTATATTCCCCAGGTTTTTCCCCTTACATATCCGAGAGACAACAAAATGGTAAATTATACGTAGAGACTTGCTCAAACTTTTACTCCAAGTATACGTCCCATTGAAACACATCTCCCTATAGGTTCCATGTAAATGTCTACACGTAACAGAGACTTTTCCTATACAAAAGCACCAGAGCTTTCGGTGGGACGGGTGAGGAATCGGACTTTATAGTTTATGGATGGGATGCTCTCCCGCTTCCGACACAATCCGCACACGATGAGGTAAAGCACTAAAAAGGGACAACAACTGCAATCATACAACTACTCCTCACTCAGCAATGCAATAATATAGGTCTGGGCCCACAGCCATATCTTTCTACTTTGACTTTTTCCCACAACAGTCTCACTTATTCCGAGTCATAACAAGAATGTGGCTTGTTTTTCACAAGCCCCAACCCTTCAAAACATGTTACCACAAAGGAGCGTCATTTTAATTAAGCGTAATCAGTAATTAGAATGCAGAAAATGACGCGGAGGAGAAGAGAGAGAGAGATAGAGACTGTCTCACAATACCATTATGAACAGCTGGAGTTTACACTGCATCAATTTTAAATATCATTCTCTAACCCCCCTCCCACCCATCCACCCCTACTCCACTCCCATGAAAGAAAGAATGAAGAATGCATGGTCTATTGACAATTATATAAATATTAGTATAGGAATAGTCGTCTCCTCTTCTCTTTCTAAACATTTCAAAAGCAGTTTTTCCTAATTTTTCTGTCATTTCCCAATGTCCTTCTCATCTTTTTTTTTCAAAGTATAGAGAAGTCACCAAAATAAGTGATATGGACCCTCAGATAAATTCCTTTCTCCTGAATGTACGAATATAGTATTCACATAGAGGGATTCTGATTTCAATGGAATATTGACGAAGGTTTCTTCTTCGGGGGCCTCACACGTATAGGAAGGACTGTATATATTGTATTATGTAAAAAAACTCATGTATGTAGATGGGCTTTTGAAGTCCCATAAAAATATATAAATATAGATATAGAAATCCTAAACATATGCTCCTTTGCATATTAAGGTGGAGGAAAAGAGAGTGAAAAACAATGGGAGAGCTTTAACAAAAGCTGTGTAGGCAAAGGGAAAAGGGGGGAAATTAAAATGACAAGAACAGAAAGCTGAAAATAACATATTGAGTTGATTTTCTCTGAAAGTTGGTGGGTGCAGTAGAAATGCATCCATCCTCCTCTTTTGGAGGATTTAATGTGGGAGAAATGCAAGAGTAAAAGTATTATACATGTATATATGGTAGGAGCTGAAGGAGGAGGAGGAAGAAAAAAAACAAAGAAATTAATTGCTCAAAAAAGTTCTCTCCCTTCTTCTTTTATTTCCTCTGAAAAAAAAAATTATTTCTTCAGTTCTTCTCTTAAGACTTTTAATACTCTCTCTCTCTCTCTCTCTTCTCATCATATAACATTCCATCTGTATGTAGTAGTTAGTTATAAGGGTAAGATGTTGTAAAAGTTCTATTACCATGAAATGAAATCGCTTGATAATATTCCTTGGCTTTTCTCATCCATGGTAATGTAGTCATTTGTTTTTTTTTCTCCAGTCCACAAATGAATCCATTACTTGGAACTTTCTCCAAAGACCACAAGACTCTCTCTCTCTCTCGTATACTGTTTCATTTGCAACAAATTAATTTTAATTTTTATTGACTTTTTTCCTCGTTCTTTTTCCCTCCTCTCTGTCTTTCTCTCTCTCTCTCTCTCCCTCTCTCAATCTTTCTCTTTTATGTAAGAATGTTCTTGATGGAGAGGTTTTTTTTATCAGTTGGAATCGCTAGTATTTATACCTTTTTTGGTGGGGAAGGGATTTTCTCTTGAATTTCAATTTAGTGGAATTTCACTCAAGGGAAGTTAATGAGTTGATGATTATGTGGTCTTTTCTCTCGGGTACAAATAATTAAATTCCTTGGGAGATCTTTCAAAGGAAATACTTTTACAAATTATAGTCAAGTTTTTGAGGACTTTTGATTTATTGAGAGAGGAAAGAATTTTACATTGGGTCTTGTAGGTTTTTATGTGCTCGAAATGCTATCAGGATTGTAGCGTGGTTAATATTTGAGAGGTGAAAATAGAGATTTTTTGTTATTTTTTTTGAATATTTTTTACTTGCGGGAAGGATGATGGAGAGGGTGAGGAGATGAAGGAGTGGTGACAGGTAGGGATTCTCTTGAATTTCATTTAGAGTGATGAGTGAAAGAAGTGTGCATGTATTGGTTACCATGGTATTTCCCTTTCAATAATACAGAATCAATCAGTGGGTTTAAATTGAAAGGAATCGATTTTCTCTCCTTTCCTCTCTTTTCTTTTGTTTACACACTCTTTGGGTTTCCTCTCTGGAATTGTGTGTCTGTCCGCCTTTGATTTTTGGAGGGAGCACCTTGAGGATGTGATATTGTTTGGGGGAAACTATGGAAATTCTTTGTATGAAATAAATTTTGAGTGCTTGGGCATTGTGTGTATGTGTTTTTTGTATGAATGGGTTTTGTTTGTGGAGAGGTTTTGATTGTGGAAATTTGTGGAATTTGTAATGTATTCCACGTAATGAACCTCATAGTATTTATTTAATGGGTCTTTGACTTGTAGAAATGATTATATATATGTATAGGTAGGACTGTACATTAAAAATAGATATGTTGGATCAATATTTGTACTTGAGTTGGAAGGAAGCGGGAGGATGTACTTGGTAATTTCTCAAAACGGGCTATGCTTTCCCTTGTGAAAATAAAGTTGGACAAAGTTTGAATAAATGTCATGGTTGACAAAAGCAGTGGAAAAATATATTTGGACTTTAAAGTGGCAAGGAAAAGGATTTTCTCAGCCAATTTGACCGGGAAATTAAAATGTTAGCCGATTTGGCAAGAAAATGAGCCGAAATTTTTAGATAATTTCGGAATGAAAGAGAACGGGGGAAACTTTGGGGGAAATCAGATTTTTGGCCAATTTAGCTAAAATTAGTAGAAATTTTTAGCAATGGGGATGAAATCACTATTTTAAGCTTGGGCAGGTGCGCAGACGTAAATCAATCGAAATTTTTAGTAAATTTGGCGAATATATCGCAAATTTAATATTTTTGCGGGGAATCAGAAAGGAGAATTTAAATTTTGAAGGGGAAACTATATTTTTGGTCAGTTTGGCGGGAAAATATTTTTGGCGAAAATCTATTGAAATCTTTAGCACATTTGGTGAGAAAGAGGGAATTCATGACATGTTTTTACCAGTTTAATTTTTATCACCGTCTCGCGTCTATTCTAGATTTTGTTACGGTTTCGATTCTCGTACATAGGACTCGTAAGAACAGGACTGTCATTGCACCCTTTGAAATATATCACTTTTATAGTGAGAGCTACTACATGCAAGAGTACAATTTCATATATTTTTAATTACTTATGTTTTAAGTATTCATCCCATTCAAATACATGTGATTGCATTCTCAGAATTGGGTCTTTAAAAAGCTACATTCTCAAAGCTAGACGAGGAAGTCTGTCGGAATCTTAGGTCTAAATCTTAACCAAGTAAAAAAACCAGGCCTAGAAATATTTGAGTGAAAATTTCTATGGTCTACATACACTAATAAAGTCTATATGTGGACAACAAGCTACAAAGTCAGACTCAAAAGAATAACGTCAAGCCATTTCACTTATTTATTTTCATAACTTCGGTTGGATTCAATTTCCTCAACAAAATTATAAACTCCAAGGTTATGTGGAACTTTCTTGGAATTCTGTCCATCAAAATATTACATGCTCTCCTAACATCGGAGCACCGTCTGCCTACGCAAGGAGCATCAGCATGACACAATTTCAACTTTTGGGGTCAGGGGGTCAAATACCCCAACAACAGCTGTTCCTCTGATAATTGACAGTCTTGCAATCTCTAATCTAATAAAAACTTTTCTAACCATATTTATAGGATAAATATTAAGTTCTTTGCACAAATTTTCCTCCATGCTTCCAACGCCTTTCTAAAAAAGTTTTCATACGAAGAATAGCTGAATTCAATCTGACCCTACTGTTATTTAATAATTATTATTATATTAATACTTAATTAATTTCATGTACAAAAAAATCAAGATTGTTTCAACTTCAAAGCCATTCAGATTAATTAACAAATATGTTTAGCTCATCTCCTTACACAAATATCAATATTGTTTTCCCTTATCCTTGAAATAAATAGCACTGGATTTGACCACGTTCCATGTCTTTTTCTACTCCTACTTTTAATTTGGCTGAAAAATGAATCGTTCTCTTTAGCACGGTTGTGGTAACATGGAACGGAAATGACATTCTCATTTGTAATGGAGCCTCCAGGTACTACCATGATTGCATCAAAGCAGCACTCTTGCCTTCAGAAAGCCCAGTAATTATTTCTCTCGTTTTCACAAATCAACACTTAAAGTCGAGAGCAACGGAGCTTTGCTTTGCAAGCCTGGAAACATATCTCCTCTGCAAAATTATATAGGGGGTCAATTTCAAAATTCTCTAAATGAAATAATTTTTCTCTCTTCGGTTTTTCGGACTCATTAAGTATGCACTCACTTGTAAAAACATTGACCCCATAATTTATCATGTATAATATATACTCAGCATAATGAGTATAAAGAAGAGCTGACTATGACGAAGGCACAACTGTTTTTATGTGATTTGTTTTGACGAGTTTCTCTCACAAATTTCCTCCTTCATTCCAAAGTATGAATTCCAGGATTTTATTACTCAGCATTAAATTGGTAATTATCATCTCCACATACTCCAACACAACGTAACCATAATTAATTCAAGGTAATCAATTAAATATGAATCTTATATAGAAACATTAAATACAAATAATAAGAAAATAAGGTGCTCATGAACTTGACGACATCAGGCCTAAAGCCTGTGTTGTAGAGTTCGAGGGGGGAAATTTTAATGCATGCAATAATTGGAAACAAATATCAATTTTGGTTTCCCCAGGAATAAAATTGATCACCTTAGGCCGACTGTTCCTCCCATGGCAAAAATATACATGCATTGCATTGTAATGTAATTATAAGGCTACATATACACATACAGTAATTAGATTTCTGTGAGAGTTCCAAAAGAGAAGTTACCATGCGTGGGGAAAGTATTTTTCTAATTTCTTCATTGTCACATTTTCCACTTATTAAAAATGATAAATTTTATAAAAATGACCCAATTTTAAATTTAAAAAAAATCTGAATTTCACAGAGTTGAAATTACCATGCTAAAAAGAGATTTTCAAATTTCAAAATTTGGATTTCAGCCAAGCAATGAAATCTCCCATGATTTTTTACTACAGAGTGATGTCGAAATTTTGGGATGTTGAAAAAGAATCCTAACAAAATGCAGAATCTTATTTTAAACTCAAATTTCAAATCCAAGGATAACATGAAAATCATAGCTCCCTTGTGTAGATAAAATCATTTAGTTCCGATCCGCCATTTTCTTCATAGAGTAAACCTTCCCCCACAATCCCTATCCCATTGCAAGGGGGCACTTTAGGAAATTTTTAACTTTGAAAATTAAACAGAAATCAAATTATTTGCGAAAAATTCCAATCTCGAAAAAATCAACCAAAGTTTTTTAACCATACAAAAATTAACATTCACCCTGCACTGCATGAATGATAATGTGGAAACATACATAAACAATGGCGTCCATCGTGCTACTCAAGAAATGCATCATACGCCTATGACATGCATTCACATATACATAGATGTATTGGATGAACTTGAAAAACAAGTTTGAGACAAGCTTTATGAGCGTGTAGACCGCCGCTTTGTTTACAAGTGCAAAGCACAAAGTCGTTACATTCTCCCTCATGCTCACATATCAAATTGTAAAAGCCTAATTAAAGTTTATTTGGCAAAAAAATCATTGCAAATATTTCACTCAACTAATTTCACTGTCACTGTCATCTACTTTTTGGGTCAGCAGATCCTGTTTTCAAGCTCATGAGGTCAGGGTGGATGCTGGTTGAGTGCTGATGATGATTCCAAGGGGAAACTTCATTTTCCACTTCCTACATACTTTATGGAAGTATTGGAGGATTTTTATTCAAAAATTAAAGTCTCACTTGGTCATTATTAAAGTAACTGTGCTGTAGTAAAGACGTGCTGCCTTCTGTAGTAGAGACGTGTGTCGTGATAAAATAGCAAAAAAAAAAATTATGAGCAAATTAATAAAATTTGAGTGCGGTGCATTGCTCACCATAGGACTCTTATGGAGTGTAACTTCCTGTGCTAAAAGTTGTGGTAGATTTCCTCCTCTCATTGGATTTCAAGTGGATCGGGTAAATTAATTTGAATATATTTTCACTTTTAAAAAAGTAAACATTTAATACATGCAATACTACAGTCAAACCTCGTTGTAACGGTCATGCCAACAACGGTGCTCTTCCTATAGCGGTAGTAGAAAATCTACCTCTTCTCCATTTGCACGGGTTGCAGAGCAGTCTGGCATGAATCAGTAGGGCACTAATCCGTCCGTCACAAGACTGTTGGACACAAACAAATCCTCTTTTGGCACAAAAATAGGTTATTTTAGGTTATGTTAGTGAATAAAAGTTTAGTGCCAAACAGTTTTGTGCCCAACTGCTACATGACCAACGGTCTTGTGACAAACGGTTTTATGCCAAACGGCTACGGATTCATTTACACCCATTATAAAAGGATTCGCTATAACAGTAGTCTCGCTCTAACGGCCATAAAATCGCGGTCCCTTGAGATACCGTTATAACGAGGTTTGACTGTACATGTACGATGGAAGGGGAAATGTAGATGGTAAAAATATTATACAAAATCAGTATGTTGGACGGTGGTGGCAACTGGAGAAGACTATGAACTACCGGGAAATGATGACGGGGAAGTGTTTTTCCATTCACTATTCAAGGGATCCCCTGAGTGTTAATAAGCTCAAAATGAGGACGGATTATGTGACGAGAGTGTAAGTTTTTTGGCAAGGATAATTTTTATGTAAATATATGTGCATGTATGGGTTGGATAATTTAATCAAAATTGTTTTATTCTATGGTTGGGATCGGGACTCTATACATTTTAAGCATGCTCTTTTTATGTACACTTTAAGGTCAAATGCACCTAATACAATGTTTTCCACTCTGGCCATGGTCAGTCCTCAGTTTGATCCCTCGCATTTCCGATATGCCATGAGTGCAATGCCATGTAAGTGTAATTTATCCATGAGGTTTACTACATATGTACAATGTACAACCAATCTTGAAGCCGCAAGGCCTCAGGAATTTCCTCTTGCTACACTGAACAGCTATAATAAAAATATTTTTTCTTACTTTTATACACTCACGTTTCCAGGGATGAAAAAGAACTATAGAGTGATTGCAACGGACTATGACAATTTTTCAATTGAGTACATGTGTACAACAAATATGCTGGGAAATGCGGATGGTAAGAGCTAAAATTTTAACATTTTTCCAGGTATGAACACATAAAGACATGCTTTTGCACGTGGAGGTCAAAAGAGCCTGTTTTTACCATTCATTCCAAAATGTAATGCTAAGTTTTTAAAGGGAAAATATTCCAAAGGATTTTAACACACTCATGTAATTAATTCCCGTAATTTTATTTTATTTTCTCAAATGTACATAGTGAAAATAATTTGATGTAGAGAAAATCATTAACTTCTTCCCCTATCAATAATAATGTAATTACAGAGAGCGTTTGGGTACTCACGAGAGAAAGGCATCCATCGGATGCTGTGCGTTTACAAGCAAAACAAATCCTCCAAGTTCTTGGACTAGAGAAAGTAAAACTCTACGATGCAGACCAATCCTGTAAGGAGAAGCCGATGAGGATGCAAGACCAGAGCATGCTGGAATGGCTTTTTAGTGTTTAATCAATTTAGTATAAATTTCTATTTATTTAAAACCGCCCTGAAATTATTTATTTAAAACTAATACTCCCAATCCAACTGAAACTACAATAAAGAAGGAAAAAAATCCTCCCGAATTTGAGCACCATGACATTTTTTTAAACACAATTAAAGAATGCTTCACTTCATTTAAAAATTGAAGGATCCGATTGTAAGGGAATTGGTAAGAAAAAAAATTGTCTCTTTTAAATGTATGCATGTAAAATAATATTTGATAGACAAAATAAATAGGATTTTGAGATAGAAAATGCATTAGTTATATATGACCGTGTTCCATAGATAAGGAATTATTTCCGTCTCGAAGTGACAAGTATTTCCACGAGTGTATTCATACGTCTCCTTTCCCTTTCAAATATCTACATATTTTTCAGATGAGAAAACCTGTCGGAGCAATACTTGATGTCCTCTTGTGTATTGTTTGCCTCGCTATCCTTCCAATGTGCTGCTCTCTGAAGTTGAAACGATATTTTAACCACGAAGAGGAGAGCAGTCTCTCAAATTGAAACTGAGTGCGTATTAAATCAAAAGAATCTTCTCCGTATCAGTTGTGGATGTGTGTGTGTGTGTGTGTATAAAAGGGAGCACATACTATAACTGACGGTGTGTGGAGCAAATCTTCAGTTCGATGACAAAGAAAACAGAATTTCTACTTTTCAACACTTCAATTTTATTTCCTAGTGTTTCCAAGGGAAAAATCCAATTGTGGAATTGTTTCTTTCGGTCCTTCCTTCTTCTTCTTTTTCTTCTTCTTCTTCTGCTCTTCCAGTTCCTTTCCCCCTTGACGGAGCCTTTCACTTTTTTTTTATGAAAATGGAATCCTATCGCCGTGGTTTTCCTTATCATTCCTCCTTCTCTATTCTTCCTCCACATGTATCGACGACAGTCCTATATATTTATATATAAATGTCCCCCAGATATGTACAATTCTTTGGTTGGGAGAATTGAGTAGAAAAAATTCCCTCCTCCTTTGAGAACAAGGAGAAGAATCGATTGTAGTAGATAAGAGTGTATAGAAAGTATGAGGAAATTTAAGGGAAGCATTTCCAAACTGTCCCTCTCCAAATGCCTTTTCCTAGTAGGAATTCAGGTGTTTTTGTCCCCTAACCTGTCCTAAAGCCTCTTATATAAAAAGATGAACATGTTTTTTATCCTCACTGATCTGAATTTTTAGACAACTTAATATTATCCGTATACAGTGGATTCCTGATGGGATGGACGTGCGGGAATAAATAATGCATATTTGAGATTCCATAAGAGCCAATGTATTATTTTCCTATGTACTCCTATATGGGTATCTCATTTTTGGTCACCTATAAGAATTTCAAAGGGAAAATTCCTATAATAATTTCATATTCATGGGGTAGTATAGCTTATGATATTAACATTTTTAGTATCCTCCCTTCCCTAGATATGCAAAGAGATGTTGTTAATATTTAAAAAAGAAAGGTTTTGCTACATCCACAAAAATACCTTGTACTTTCCCATCCAGGAAATTTGTGGAACGGAAAGTAAGTCAATTGTGGAGATGAAGGTACTCAGAATGCGGATTTAATATAAGATCAAATTCCGGCGAGGAGAAAATCCCTGAAGAAATAACATTTTTGTGGGTGAATTACAGGTTCGTATATTATAAATAAAAAAACTAGAACAGGTTTTTACTTTTAACTATATTTCCCCCAAGTAAAAAGTAGAGAAAAAAAGTAAGGTAGGAAAAATGCTCTATTTCGAAAAATTTCATAGAATTCTCCAGAACACGAGCGCCTCGTGTCCTCCAAGCTTTATTATAAATACAGGGGAGTAATTAAAACTTGGAATAATTTGACAAAAGTAAATATATACGCAAGCTCATTAAATGAGTAAATGGAATTTTAACGGGCTCTCCATATATAATTAAATATCCATAATGAGAGAAAGCTCAAAAAGTTTTTTTCCCTGTCAATAGTTTGAATCAAGGATGTAGAAGTGAAAGTTAGTGGAGAAAGTCAAGTTGAGAACAATTTCTATTTGAAGCTTGGATAAGCTAGAGTCAAAGTGGAAAGTGTAAGTAGTAAAAAAAGGGAAAGAGGGGGAAAAGTATTATAAGTGTGTGTGAATTCCGATGTACCATTGAATATTACCATGAGCTTGAAATTGTTAAAGTTACAAAGTTTCTCTCATGCATATCACTCTCTCCCCCTCTCCCCTCTCTCTCTCTCTGAATACTGTGACAACTTATAACCAAAGGTAAATGTTATAGGTTGACAAGTGCTTTCTCCAATCGGCAATCTACCGAAATTCTATGTAGCACAAGTATACATATTTCTACCTGAAACGCCCTACATCTTAAGCATGTACATATATGGAAGATCTAGCTTTTTATATAGTTATAAAGGGAATCCTCAAGAAGGAGTAAATTCATGTAAATCCTACTATACAGACCTTCTCATACAAATACTAAACTACAGTTTGTATTACAATATGACTCCATGCATATATGTAAGTATGTGCTACTCCCGGACCTGCTGAACCTTCAATTTAGTACTTATTCTCACTATATGTAATATATGAGCTCACATAAAACATAAAGTTGTTACTATATAAGAGTATCAACTAATCCACAGCTCCAATGAATATGAATGATATAAACGTAAAGGACTTTCTCCTCGAGGTGCTTATTGATATAAGGTAAAGATCGGGTACAACTGTCATACAGTCATACTATACGGCGACCGTAGTAAGTTAAAAGCTGAGTGAAAGCTAATACGGCATAAAAACTTGTAGGAGTTAAACTTGTATAAGAGACACATTCTCTGGAGAAGATAGAGTAAAGGAGTCAAGCCCTGAAATGTCCCTCGTCAGTAGAAGGATAGAGAGTGAGAGAGAGAGAGAGAGAAAGAGAGAAAAAAGTTTTTCAATGGACGTCTTTCCCCCATTTCTCTATTTTCCCCCATCACTGAGTAGTTTAGTATTACCAACGTAAACTCAGCCGTTTGCACATCATCATATCTTGAGTAGGGAAAAGTCTTGACTGACTCTGCTTGTGCTTTAATGCGTACCAGAGAGAGAGAAATTTCGACTTTAAAACTCCACTCCTCAGCTCTTTTTTCTTCTCTCTTTGGTAAATGCATCACCTTCAGAGACCCCACATACTATTATGATGTATGCAGGACACTTTCCATTCAAAAAATAAGACCAAGTCACCATGCTATTTTTAAACGAATCCCATCTTCGACTTGAATAAATGCAACTGAGGATTTCAAAGGAAGAAAGAGCCAGAGAGAGAGAGAGAGAGAGAGAGAGAGAGAAAGTGAGGGACGGCCAAAAAAACGAGAGCTGTTGGGTTGCATTCAGCATGTAAAATAGCTTTTCTAAAGCATATCTTTTACATTTGTACATACACTACTAGCCTGAGTGAGAGATGGAGAGAGAGAGAGAGAGACTGTAGGAGTAGGTTTTGAATTTCCAGGAAAGGGTAGACACCACATTTTTATACATTGCCTCACTTTCTCTTTAGAGTTTCTTCCCTCTAAGCCACTCTAATATGTACACAAAAGTATCCGTGGGGTACTCCTAACTCTTCTGGAGAGAAGGCTTTGCTTGTATTTGAGTTTTGAGTTACACTTTCTCTTTTTCGCCTCTCTCTCTCTCCCTAAGCCACCTGCATGTATAGATCTCGGCTGAACTGTACTACGTGGGTAAGTAAACATGTAACTCTGTCCTAAGCTTCGACGGAGATGGTAGGGAGAGAGAGCGAGAGGGAGTGAGAGAAAGGAGTTTGGAAAAAGTGAAGGAATGTTGAAAGTCTTGACGATGAGAAGAAATGCAAGTCGATTGATCTCAAGATCAAAAAACGACTCTCGAGTTGAAAAAGTGTCTTAAGTGTAGTTATGTGGTGGTGTGGGAAAAGGAATAAAAATGGGATTGTTATGGTCACAAGTGTTAAATTTCTGACTGCATCACTGCATTGTAGGAACACCGCTTTGGAAAAAGGAATTTCCTTGGAGATTCCACACACACACACACGCACATGCACTCATCTTATCCACATCATCTTACTCGAAGATTTCCCCCAGAAATTTTCTTTTTTTTTTCAATACTAAGCTCCTTCCATTTTCAACAACGCTCTCTCTCTCTCAATCTTGACAAACCTTTAAAACATTTTACTATTACAGGAAAAATCCTTACAGTAATCCTCATAAGGATTTATCCTTTGCACTTTACTATGTAGACACGAACATGTATATTATAAGAAGGAAACAAAATTCATGGAAAAACGTATTAAAAACTGACATTTAAAATCCCGGATTGCGCTATTATTAGCTTGGAAGGTTTTTAACCTTCCCACACTTAGCAGCTTTGAGGAGTTTATAGAAACTCTGACAAGTCTGAAGACTCTGAAGGTTTTTGTGTATGGGGTAACCCAGAAAAAAAACATCACTCAAAATCATATCCCGAGAGTAGTGGCCCATTTGATGACAATCACCTTGTAACTTAATTTTTAGTATGGGATTGAGCCCACATGAATGGCACTATGGAGGAAGTTTATTGCTAATCCGGAGCAAACCTCGAACAAAAATATACTGGGCTCACTCCCACCGAAATCCACCAGTGTGTGTGTGTGTGTGTGTGTAATGTATCTTTAGTACGAGTATTGTCGTAGCTTGGGAAACATATGGAATTACAAAGTCCAACCAATTTATTTTGTGCGGGAAAGTACTCGAACCGTTTCTCAATTTTATATACATAAGAAACCATTTGATACGCCGGTCACTTTAAAATACATTTCCGACACATACATCTACACATGTACGTATACTAAAGGGGTAGAAAGAGAGAGAGAGAGAGAGAGAGAGAGAGAGAAAGAGAGAAAGGAAAAAAGGGAAATTGAAAAGGAGTCAAGATTTTCCAGAAAGTGAAACCCAAGTGGAGAAAGTTCTATGGAACTCAGTACGAATCCAATGTGAGAGAATATCTATGCTTGAGAGCTTGAGAGAGAGAGAGAGAAAGAGAAGGAGAAGAGAGGCATGGAGCCCAAAGACCCATACTCAGCAGTTGGTGCACTATGAAAAAGACGAGAACAAGTTTATCAATCACGTCCCAAGGATTTTTTAACCCTATTCATGAAGATTTACTGTTTCCAACCTTTAGGGGTCATTTATAACACTTTTGTTAACAATAAAAGTACTGGCACTCTCTCCCTCCCCAACTCACTCTTCCGCTCCTGTGAAAAAGAATCCCCGACAGTGGGAATGGCCTGCTTTTAAATATAAATGCTCTAAAAAAATATACAGTCAAGATTTATTTTGTATTTTTTCCCCAGAATTTTTTAACACTCCCGAAAAAAGGGTTGGATAAAGACCCACCACCATCTTTCCTTGAATGAACCACGTCGGTTTTTCATGTCAACCTAAACTCAATAGATTTTGAGCTCCCTATATATGCATACTTTAAAAAGAAAAATTTATTAGCACAGATTTTTCTCTCTAAATTCTGTCCATTTACTATTTATAGTATTTATTCTATCCCTTGAATTTCTTAAGCCTTGATTTTTTCCCAATAATATAACTATGTAGCTATATCCGTACATATAAGTCTAATAAACTCAAAAATACATTGGAAATTCTTTTCACATTGATGATAGGCACTGAAAATATTGGATTTAACAGGGAAAGTCAAGTGGCGAGAAAAGCACATTGACGGCCCAAGCAATCTATCTTGAACAACTGGAATGGATTGTAGAATGGTAAATGTGAAAAGCGATTAAGTGTAATAACTTGGGCAATTCCCACAGATGGATGGGCTAAACCTGAAGTAAACTTTAAATGAGCTACTTAAGGAAGGAGGAATTGTGCACGCTTTTTTATGCAATACTCTCTCTCTCTCTCATCCCCGCCCTCCCTCCCTTTGATTATGAATTAACGGACTATTGATGAATTGCCAAATGAAGCTTTTTCCTTTGACTTGAGCAGCCTCATCAAGTAAGTCGGAAGGAGGAGGTGGAGGAGGAGGAGGAGGAGGATGGATGCATTAGAGATAAATTCGTTCATTTGAACCCTTTGTTCCCCAGATTGGATGACTCGAGTCACGTCCTGATCCTAAATTTTAATTTTCTCTACTAATCCTACCTAAAGTCCTGGACTAAAGCCTAGGATAATGGATCAAGTCTCAATCAAATCCTAAAACAATGCAATTCGCTCCAGACTGGGGGAGCTTGGGTAGAAAGAGAGAGAGAGAGCGAGAGCGAGAGAGATAATAATGACTAAAGGAACAAGACAAGGAAAGTCAAATACTCTCTCTCTCACTCTCTTTCTCTAAAGAAATATAATGACATATGCAATACATTTTCATTTGGAAGTGAGCTTCTATCCTTTATAAAGTACTAACTAAGTAAGACTTTCAAATACAGGAACCTCCATAGTTCAATACGGCACTGAAGATAGTAAACTTCATTCTAATCCGATTATAAAATCCCTCACCACCACTCCCGACTTTTCCTACTACATTTTCAACCTCTCTCGCCCACTCTCTCTCTCTCTCTCTCTCTCTCTGTATCTGTGTACAGTTGTCTTTAATTCTCCCCGACAAATCCACTTGCTCCATAAGCTTCTCTCCTACTTTGCCCCTCTTCCCTCATGTTATATTTGAATTTTCACAGCAATGTATAGAATTGTGTGTAAAGTCGAACAAGCTTCTCAAGCTTTCTCCATTACAATGACCGCTCCCATGCATGCTAATGCTTTCACCCAGTCTAATTCACATACAACGTACTTTTTTTCCCTACCCAAACTGCATCCAAGTTACGCTAAAGAGCTACCTCAACTCCACCAAAAATTAGACAAAAAAAACCCTTGTATCAGCCATTATTAACTTCTCTGTATTTGCATACCAAATTGCCAAGGCTGGAGTGGGATCCTGGAAAAATTTAAATTAAAAAAGATTTTTTCCCTCAAACCCCCCACAACTTGAGTTTTATAACATTGCAATAGAAATGAGTAAATTTCGCACGCAAATTTTTTTTCCTAGACCCGAGAGTTACCCACCATTGAGAGTTTGAGAGACTCTAGGTATATGTTTGGTGCTGGAAGGAGCATTTGAAAAGGAAAAAAGAAAAGAAAAAATTCCAAGCTAAATTTCATTTGGCTCTTTAGCAGATGTTATGGAGAGTGTGGATAGTTAAGCTGATATAGGAATTTCCAGGGGTTAAACTTCATCTTCGTAATCACCTGGATATATCCAAGCAAGGCTAATTTCCTTGGCTCTTTAAATTTCCCAAGATATCTTTCCTTATGTGGCTGTAATGATGACACCCTTGTCTTCAGTATCATTAGACACAAGACAAACGAACTAGAAACTCCTGTACAAACCACATCCCTGGTAATGTCACTCAAGGTAGTCGTAAAGTCAACATAATCGTTTTGGAATGGAGCATTTGAGAAAGCACGAGGGACCTTGAGGAGATTTGAAGGTTTCGAAGGAGAACTAACGCTTCCAATATACAATGTACATACCTACATGTATATATGTAGCTTATGTATATCTTCTACATAATATGTACTACTACTCAAATAATTTCAATCTTAGTTTATTGCAGTACTTAAAACTGAGAGTGTGAGATGTTAAAAAAAGAGTGCCAGAGCTAGGGATTTTTGGCACTAGCCTAGATATTTTTCCATCCTTGACTACTATTATCCTGTGAGAGTTTAATTCCTCAAAGACAATCCCTTCATCATGATTGAGTAATAGTACATGAATTGAGTAGGATTTTTTATACAAGATCTACTACTATTTCTTTGGATGGATGTGAGAAGAGGAAATGCATATAGTAGCGAGAGAGAGAGAGAGATCTTGGGACCTATATCTTTGACATTTAAATAGATTCTCGTCGGGCATGGAGTTGGAAACTCGATTTGGGAGCTGATTTGAATTGCTTTTATTTGAGGAAAACTATTTACTCAATCTGGCTCTGGCATAGTTTCTAAGGAAATTGTTTCCAAAAAGTAGGCATGGGCTGGGAAATGAGCGGAGGAAATGAATTAGATTTAAAACTGGTCCAATTTATAATGGGGGAGTGTGTGGAGGAGCCTTGAGACTCTACATATGTACCTACCTAACCTACACATGTATGGAGTTAGACGTCTAAGCTGAGAAAAACACACTTGCAAAGTGGAACCATGAAATCAAGTGAAGTCATGGCACGGGGGAACCTTCCGGAATTACATGGAATGATTCATGACTTGCCCAAATCACCTCCTCTGTACAAGCTTACTATACGATTGAGGACTATGAGTCAGGTGATGAGTATGGAAGTAGGACATTTTTCACACATTCAATCTCCTAGTGCTTAAAAATGGGCCGGATACTTTGATCTATGAAATATATAATGAATTATGCTAATCATATGTTTGCAAACCTTTTTTTTTTGCTCTCCATACAGGAAATAACCTTAGTTCATCATAGCCCTGCCCCAATACACTGAACCAATGATAGATTTTTATAGGAAAAAAGAATTTATATAAAAAAAAGAATCCATTTCTTCCACTTCATCCTTCCCACTCTGAAGGCTTTTCTTAACATCTGCTAAGGCAATTCCTTGTTGAATCACCATTTTTCACGTCTTTTTCAAATCGTCCATCATTTTTATGTTAGGCTTTTTTTTTACATCACCCTTCACATATAGTAAAGTCTCATTGCAGTACCTCCAGCTGTTTTATTCCAAATTAATTCCTACGAAACCCATTCCTTTTAGGTTAGTCATAAATAGGAATTTCCAAAGAAAATCCTCTCCGGTGAAAGTAGAGGGAATTTGTTAGCCGCTATTTTTAAATCTTAAATATAAATATATAATAATTTGAGGAAAACTCAATGAAAAAAATTAATCTTTTTTTGAGGAGGAACTTAAGGGAGTGTGTGTCATTCCAAATGAAAAGGAATGGACTGTAAAAAATTTAATTGCCATTAAATTTTTGTTATGAGACGGAAATAATATTTGAGGGTAGTAAATCCTACTTTTTAGTATGACTATAATATACGCATCCTCGTGCTTGGATCCCTTGGTCCTAATAATTTTTGATGATGAAACCCATTTGGATTGGGGATCGGCTGAGGATGGTAAAAATTGAGAGATGTAGATAAATATAATCTGAGGGTGTAGAATTTATGTGAGGATTTTAGTAGTCCATTTGAGTTTTCATATGTAATAATATAGTAATAATAATATTAAAATAAATAGTAGAGAAAGTATTGGGATGGTTGGGGAAGGAAGTGAGGGAAAGCATATGAATGGCTCATTTGGTGGTGACTATAACTTTGTGAGTGTATGTGTGTCGTGCATTAAGTGATAATTCTTCGTGAGGGATTTTTGCGGTCGTACGTGTGAATTCAAAGCAGCTGTTGTTTATCAAAATGATTTGACTAAAAGTTTATTTCTCTTGTGTGTTCCTGGGAAATGTTGGCATTTGGCATTGTGTGTGAGCCGTGTGTGGAACAAAGCTGATGTTGCTAGCGCTGTCTCCCTCTCTCTCTCTCTCTCATTCTCTATCTCATTTATATGAAAACTTGTATTCAGCTACTTGTGCATGCGAGTGTATGACATTATATTAGAGATAGAGGGAATGGAATGAATACATGTAAGCGTAAATAGAGAGATACAAAGATGATAGTTAGGACTGTCAGGATGTGTATGTGCAAGTTGTGTGAAAATTAAAGGAATTTCCCCAGACTCACGCCGGCTTTTGGAGACTCGGTCGGTGATAGATAGTCCACAAGTAGCAAAAGTTAACCAAGCGTCACAAATTCACTGGGGATTTCACAAATTGGGAATATCATGGTGTGAAATTACTCACTCAATGAATATATAGATAGATACTTGATGCAGTTAAACATTTATTGAACCGGAGTATTTTTCAAGGTACTTGCCTGACTCTCAAAGTCCCGTTTCACAATCCCATTCTCTCCCATTCCAATTCCCTCCAGAAGTAGAGCAATTACTACCCTTGAAATGGCACCACTCAAGTGGAACCAAAACTGTAGGGTTTGTTTCAAAATTTAGAAAAACAATTTTCATATAGTTATGTTAAAATCATATATAAGCTACGTACTTTCCCTACACTCCTGTATACTAAACCAGCCCCATGGTAAAGTTCTGCATTACTTTTGGTAGCACTCAATCGGCAGAATTTCTTGATTTAAAGCTAATTCCAAATCTAAAGGATTTTGAGGGAATAGTAGTCCGATAAATTCACATTCTTTCCCAACTTTATTATTTTGTTCCTGCGCCAAAAAGAAATCTCAAGAAAAAGGAAGGGCATTATTCCGCTGTAATTCCGCTTTCACCAAGTTTCTGTGAGGAAGGAAGGATGGATACGCGAAGGGTGTGAAAGATTTTGAAAAAAAGTTTTTTTCCCTTCAGCAAGAGCAATTTCATAAAGCATGTAAGTTGGAAAATAAATGTCAAGTATTACTGGAGCTAGAAGGTTCTTAAGGTTTCTGTAGTATTTCCAGGTTAGGGTTTCAGGGTTTTTAGGATTACAAAAAACAGGGGAAAGTCCAATAGTCAGGGTTGGATTACTCAAAGTCTAGACTCGTAAATACTCATATTTTAAGGTTGCACGTCTTTAATTTTTCTCTCTCATAGAGCTTTTCCTCCCAAATTCCCTATTTTTGAGTATACTGTACAGAGCTATGGGAGGAGATGTGTTTAGTAGGGAAAAACGTAAAAGGCTTAAATGGTTCCGTAAATGTTGTGATATAAATTGTGCGAGAAAATCAACATTGGAAATCTCTTCCAGACTACTAATATGATCAAATATTGGTCTAGGTCCTATGAAAGTTGAGTGTAGAGGGTGAAAGGGACTAGTGCTGTACATATACGTAGCTCCAACTAAACTCAAGCTCGAGTAAAAAGATGGGTCGCTACGGTGCGAGAACCACTATTTATTTTACGAACTGGAAAAAGTTGACATGGGCTTTTTCGCTCCATTCCATTTTGAAAGTAGTGCCTTGCTGTATTGAACAGTAGGCCTACATATATGACCTTCCCTTTGGAAATCCGAAGGTATCCTAAATGCATGTACATATATAGGCTTTAGGTTTCCTGGCAATTCATAGTGCTCTGAAATTCGATGTGTTAGATGCCTGATTCAGAAAGTATGGGCGTACGCGGTTCACATTGATAGTATGGCTTTAAGTGGAAAAATATTGAAAGTAAGAAGTATGGTTTTTACTAGGTTACACATATAACTATATCCTATGTTAAATCCTACCCGGTAGGTCCTATAGTATAGTATAGAAATATATGGGTTTGTATAACTTTAGAATTTTTTTTAGATCCAGGGATATAAATTCATTTGGATAGAGCCTGTATACATGTATATGTGTATATGGACATGTCACATGTGAGTGTATGTAAAGGTGGGAATATTTAAGTGTGGCTATATATATAGAGTCAAAGGAAGGGTAAAGGGTGGGGAATACGATGTGGGGAAGTTTATCGGTATTTTATGTATCGGCATAATTTTTAGTGCCCAACCGTCTCCGAATGGTCTATATTTCTATAGTAACTGGGTAAAAATTCAATTCAGGTCTGACATGTACGATAGTGAGAAATGATGGGAGAGGAGAGAGAGAGAGTATCCATTGCGAAAAAATTATTCTTGCACAATATCCTGTGTGTCCCATTGTAGGAGAAAGTAGTAGCTATAGCATAAGCATAAATCCAATAGGGCTGGAGTCCACACACCACACACACACACACACACACACACACACATACACACACGTGAGAGAGGAGGGAAAGTTTGGAGGAGTTGTAGCTTCCTCTTCTTTATTCACACATCCATTTGATTCTTTATCAAGACAACTGTCTACTCCATGTATACGTAATGCAGAGGAATGGAGGAGAGTAGGAAAAGGGAACCTTTTCAGGTGTTACCACTCCCGTGTTTTCAAATAATCATGATTTATTCACATCTCCCTCCATACATATAGTTATACAAGAGAATCAAGTCCATTCCAGCCTGTTCACTCTCAACATCTTCCTAAAAACTCTCCACTACACACCATTCTCATCTCTTCCTAATCCTATATAGACAAAGTGTTTCTCTCTCCAATGTGCACCCACATTATGTTCTACAGATGCTGAGATGTCGATTGAATGCAGGGGAAAAGGAGGAAAAAAACTACGGTAAAAATCCATGGAGAGAGAAAACTTTTCTACTCTCAAGCCACTCCACACGTGTTCCAATGGTCACAACAAAACCGTTCATTTGTAAAATAACCCTCAAGATTCACGTAATTATTTCCCATTGAGTTCCACAGCTCTTTTTTCCCTCCCATTCTTACCCAAGTACATATAGAAACTTGAAGAAAGGAACCCTTACGTATATAAAAAGAATAGCCCTGAAAGTACTACTCTCTTTTCTCCAATCTTTAGTGCTTACATTAATTAAAGTAATTACTTTCATCGAATCTCCGCATCCCCCACTTTTAGTATCTCTCACTATGTATAAGCATACACGGGAGCGTGCATATTAACTACCATTGAATTACCACCAAAAGATCCACTTCATTCTATCTGTTTACTTTAAACTTGTTCCTAAGTTCATTGAAAACAATTATCTGAGGAAATCCATGTACTCTCTATATTTATGACTTAAGCTTCCCCAATCCAACCCTGGGATAGTAAATGTTGACAGGGAAAATGTCGCGAGAGGTAGAGACTTACTGTGTACACAAGAGTAGCAAAAAAATGTCTACTACAATATAAGGGACTTTCCTTGAAAAGGAATCTTGTACTAGCAAAAGTTATTTGAGAGTGCAAGTCTGAAATGGTGGTTGTATTTTTTTTCGGCCAAAACTTTCAACTTTCAATGCGGAATCAAACCCGTGAAGTGTTAACTATTGTACGCATAAAAGTTTTCCAAGAAAACGGCAAAGAGTAAACTGTATCAAAGCCAGTATATATCTGGCTTCGGGAGTTCATGAACGATTGAGACAAAACTATGTTCGAACCCACTCCTCTCACAGAGTTACCTACTGTGAGAGATGGTAATGCGGGTACGCCTACAAGAATATAAATTGGTAGTCAAGCCGCAGATGTATTGGGATTGGGCGAGGAGTTGCAAAACACGCTAAAATCTTCCATAGTTGAGTGCAAAGAGAGGAGAAAGTATGGGAGCTATGAAATACAAACTAAGGCTTCTACACCAGTCAATGGAGGCAGCTCAGGAATGTTTTAGCATATGATACAATTTTCGAGTGGCATAACTTCATGTGTGTGTGGGTGTACATATGTATGATCATAGAAATACGTAAGATTGCTTCTTATTTCAAAGAAAGAAAGAAAGAGGGAAAGGAAATGCTGTGTTTTTTTGAAAAATGTTTTTCGCACGAGTATATATAAGACTCCACACTTATATTGAACTCCCATGCTTTAACTTTACATGATACAACTTGAGAATGGAGTGAGGGAAAATCCACAACATTACATTACATACATCAAGTGTACTGTATAACATGGAGTGGTGCAGGGGAAATCCTTGCCCTTTAGAATCTACATCTCTTGTGAGGTTGGTCAATTTCCGCTGGCACTCTCCTCCGTGATTTATTACACCAGGATCTGACACCATCATTTTAAGGCAGTCATCATACTCATAAATTTTACACTTTCAACTTTTCCCATCTCTCTCTCTCTCTCTCTCTCTCTCTCTCTCTCTCTCTCTCTCTCTATCCTCTTTCCCTCTTCCTATGTCTCTCCTCTTACTTAGTATTATGTCGCTCTGTAGAGCTAAGCCTATGGTCTACATCAAGGTTTTTTTTATGTATGGATGCACAAAACATAGCCTTGTAGCTGCGTTTGTATAGAAAACCTATATATATATCAGTGTTCTTGATGTTGCTACTACATAGTACTACATTTGACCATATTTTTTTAGCCTAGGAAAATATTGGTGTGGTGTGGAAGTCAGTGAAAGCAAGTGTATTAGAGGCGGCGGAGAGTACAAGTATTAAAGGAGAGAGGAAAAGTCTTGGAAGGATTTCCATCCTTTCAAAGCACACCATGATGATCAGAATTCAGGGGAAGTTTTTTGTAGGACAAATGTTGGGGAAAAGTAAATAAAATATGTCATTGTATGTATATACATGGGGGAAATAAGACGATGGATTTAATAAAACTGTGGCTATGTTATTAGGGTTGATGTGACTGTAGGCAAGTTGTCAGATTGAGGGAGAAATATTGTTTGAGAATAGTTTCGCCCTTTTATTGATGCTAATTACTGCTGACGCGAACCCGGCAGGGTGTTACATTTTAGCAATACTATACACCAATCCCTTTCAAAGGCTTCTCACTCCTATTGACTTGCCTTGTCTACCATGGAATTTATGTCTTGAATAGAATGCTAATTAAATAGGGAGAACTGTTTTCGAAGAGAGCAACTACCACACTATGCATATACATATATGAGTGTGTGTGTGTGTGTGTGCATCCACATGAAAATAACTTATATTCTAAAAGGATGGATACACATTCAATGGGAAAGTTAAAATAGCTAAAAAGGGAGCGGGGATTTCCCTCACGTAAACATACATAATTTGTTTCATAACAGTTTCGAATAAAACAAGTGTCTGCTCCTTGAATGTATTTTAATATAGTGATTGCGTACATAGATAAGGCAGAGAAAAGACGTAACTTTCATTTTTCTGGGATTTTTCTGAAAGGCGCGGATTGCTTCATAAATTAGATATTCAGAGGAAACCAATGGAAAGTCAGCAATTTGGACACAATGGCAATAGCCTTCTTGTTTGTCTGATAGGAGAAAGCTTGTTGGGAGTTGGATGGAGAAACTAAACTATTTCCTTCCAAAGGCAATCTACTTTAAGTACATTCATTTGGCTTCACCATTCTCTTTCCCATGTACACGAAGGGAAAGGTAGAGAAGTCCAGGGACCTCCGCTGTAACGTTGATAGACTCAGGGAGAAAATCCTACAAATGTCCGTAATTTACATGCTGATCTGTAGTTTTAAGAGAACATAAATAAAACTCAATTTGCTTCGAAAATGGTATTTAGTATGCTTGTGTTTTATTTTAGTGTGTATTCCAAGCACAAAACTTGCCAAACTTTATGTACGTCACGGAAGCTCAACTATTACTTTCAAATCTCACTTGTATATTTAAGATGAGAGTCATGTCGCTTGGGTGATTTACATCATAGCCCAGCTTTTCCTCCGTACTAACTCCAGACTAATTTTCGGAACCGGTTTATATGGGAGACAAGTGGAAAAATAGTAATCACACTTATTTTCTGAGACGGACTCAAACTTTAAATGAGTTTATTTATGGGGAATATCTAATGTACAGGCAGAGGGCATATTATGGAAAGAAGTGGATCCGGATACACTGATCAATGTTTACATTTTAAGCACTACAAATTAATTACTTATACGCGGACAAACATTTGCTAAAATCCGGGCTGTAATTTTATGCACATAATAATTAAATTACTTTTTTGCAAATGGTGTTGCATGGAGGAATGGCGGCTTTAAATGTACAAACCGAAAAGTTTTGAGTATGGTAGGGGGGAAATTTAAATAATTCCGATAATTGGACCACCAACCAAATTTACATATAGTTGCTTATGATCAAGAGTCAGAGGATAGAAGATGTGAGAATGTCTATGATAGAAAATTAGTTGGGAATTTTATTGCCTAAGACGCGGTGAATATGGAAAAGTTGTATATTTCATAGCTCATGTTTTTTCCCTCTCATATAGATAGAGTCAGTCAGCTTTGAGAATTTCAGGGAGATGGGAATGGGGAAACATGTAGAGATGAAGGAGGATAGCTGAGTTATAAAAGGACCAAGTACACGTATATTTATGTATAGATATATATATTTACGGACCATAGTAGAGAATGTTTCAAGTTCTCCGACCTCATTTGGTATTCAAATCCGGCTGAAGTTGAAACACTGAGAGTGTCAGCCCATCTAGAAAAAACAAATTCATACTAAAAGGAGATTCAGAGTCAAAACAGAGAACTCAAACCTTGTTTTCCATTTTATTTACTTAAAATGTTATTAACTTTCTCTCTTGATGTTGTCACGCTTCGCTTTGGAAATACTTTCAGCCAAACTCTGCTATATATGCATCTTCAGCTCTCGGCTCACTCCTCTGTATTCCCCAGCTACTATAGTGCTATTTAAAAAAAACTAATACCAGCGGAAGAACAACATTGGAAACGTCAAGTATTTCTAAGTTCCCTGTCGTTTTTCACACGGTCATTGTCACTCCTTGATTTTTCACTTCCTCTGAAAAACCCCTCAAAGTGCTCCTTCCTGCCAGGGGTTGACGATTGACAACTATGTGCATAAGTTAAAGCGTTATTTCATTGTATCTGCAAATGCGGTGTACGTGTAGGAAAAGCGGGAAATCCTTCCCCTTATTTTCCTTTTTGCACATCAACATTTTCCAAGCTCCATTAAAAGGGCCCAGGAGCTATAAAGGAAAAAAGGATTTTCCAGGTCGTTCCTTCACCTCGGAACCAGCAGTTCCGACTTCCCCCATCCATGTTACACTGACTGAGGCAAAAGAATGGAAAAGCTAGCTTTATCCCAATATGCCCATACGCACCGTTAACTTTTTCCCAGCGTATCTCGCACTTCCTCCATTTTACTCTCCCAGGAAGAGTAAAAATATACGTAAATTAAAGTTTTAACTAGAGCAGAGGCGTAAGCTTACAATAGTGATTATTTTTATGATACTACAAAGGCTTCATCCGGAGCTATATGTTGTCTCTGCGTCTAGTGTGAGCAAATTCGTAATTAATGTCTCCACAGATGCGGGTAGTTATATTACCCCTTCGTCTTTTCTGAAAATTAAGAATAAATAAAAATTTCCCTTCAGTAACACAATAATGAATGTAATAATACTATACTATCAACCATGTTGAAATAATTGGACTACGTGGATATTTATTGAATCACTTTTATTTTGCCAAGCTTTCGAATACAACCAGTACTCTTCCTCAGGGCTAACTAGTGACTGACTAAAATCCTAACTTGTTGTTGATTATTAAACAAAAAAATTATTTTTAATAATAAAATAAAATTATTTGAA
>JAQFXU010000849.1:0-38967 GCA_034693705.1 Spatulosminthurus flaviceps
TGCATGGGTTGAAACACACCCAATTTATACTTAGATAGAAAATATTAGGAGATAAACTACAACAAAGGCTATGCGTAGGCACGACGCTGACAATTAGACGTTCTGGTCCGAAGATCTCATGGGCTAATTTTAGACTACCCTAATTACAAGAGTAAATTGACTTGAGTTGCATAACCCATGGTATATTACCATATAAGTAAATGTTGGCAATTTAAAAATTCACGTCAGCTCCCCAAGTTTTTTTTACAATACATTATTTACTATACGTGGACGGGTACGGGTGTAGCTTTTTGTTTTTTTTGCCTTGTCTCACTGTTCATAGCACATAGACAATACAAGAAAAGTAATGTAATGAAAAAATGTCTCGCTTTCAATGAAACATTTTTTTTCTTTTTTATAGATTGTAGCTTTAAATCCATTCAAGTATACATAATTACAATGTTGAATAAAAATACCTTATGTGTATTGTGTGATAAAAGCACATAACGTTTTTTTTCTTTCTAAAGGCTAGCCAGTTCTTTGAGACAATATTGAAGAAAAACAAAAGCTGAGTAAGTTCTGACGACGAAAAAAATTATGAATGTCAGTCAAATGAGGAGCTAATCTCAACGCGAGATCATCCAAGTGCCAATGAGTCTGACAGTAATAAGCTCAATGAATATGTTTTGGTATTTTCTATAATTTTAATTGCCTTTCTCAATGTCATTTTTGTAATCATCCAAAAACTCATTCTAATTTTTTTCCATCCATAATAATTTTCTCCAATTATAATACAAGGCTAATTATAGTAACAGATGCATACAATTTCTATTAAAGAATGTTATTTTCTTGCTTATATGTTTGCCATTACTTGAAACAGCTTTTTTATACACGCATCACGCGTATTCAGTTAACTTTACAAGTGTAATAATTAAATTCATTTGTTCAGTGCAGTGCAGTGCTCATATTTTCCAAGTTTTCCAGGAAAATCCACTGATTGTGAGATATCATGGATTATTCAGTGTTGGCAGAGGCAAAAACTCAAAAACCCTGGGTTTTTGGGTTTTTGTGGGTTTTTGTGTGGTTTTTGGGTATCAAATATTTTGGGTTTTTGCTTAATATAATAATACAAGGAAAGTTGAAAATAATAGTTATTTCGTATTAATACATTATATTATTATTAAATATATTTCATATTATTTAAATAAGTTGATTTGAAGTCATTTAAAACTGTATAGTATAAGCAAAAGTAATTATTCACGAATAACCGCTGAATTGATGTTGTGTATCATTGACATGGAGATATACATATCAATTACCCAATTACCCAAAAACCCTAGGTTTTTGCCAACTCTGCGTTTATTAAGTATGATTACATATTACATAGTGTACAATTTCCACATTTTTAACTACAACAAAATTATTCATGTTTCTTGCACATCTATGCATTTTTATTTTACATGTTACATCTATAAATGTTCACATGTATGTTAACATGCCAAGCAATTGCAAAATTAGAGCTGTAGAATTTTGTGTTTTTAATCAGGAATTAATTTACCAGCAAATAGCGGATATTCATGGAGGATTCAATTATTACAGAATTACATTTACGTAATTCCTGTCACTAAATTGTCATCATTGCACACATTGCTGTATTCGCAAAGTCCACATAGGCGACATAGGAATATGGAATATTCATTTCATTTCATGACTTTATTAACGAGTTATTCCTAAATCAGTACAAATATTGACTGTTCAGAGAAACTTATCTCCGTGTACGTACCAATTATATAGTATAGCATTTATATGGAGGACTATTATACATGAAATAATGATAACTATTATTTTCAAATATATGAGTAAAAGATGATGCCGTGCTCAATTTGATTTTTTAAATAATTTAATAAAATAATACACACATCCCTTTACCACACTCATTTCATTTTAATATTCATATTTATTATGATTACAATAGAGTCGAGTCACGTCAACATCCTCCTTTCCGTGCATGATTGTTTTTTGATTTATAGCAAAGAAATATCAAGTACATAAATGCATGAAAGAAAAAAAAATGAAAAATATTAAGCCACTTTCTTATTCATATATAGATAAAGTAATATAAAAAAGATGATTGTGAGTCATTTATCATTATATAGGGTGTGGACATTGCATAACTCTGAATAAATATCCCGGTGGTCTATTACAGAACCTTAAGAATTGCAGATAAGGAAATCCGCACAAGTATCACATTCCCCACTTATGGTGTTTCATATGAAATTTGATGATTCTAAATTTAGAATTCCCTAAACAATAAGAATTTTTTTCATACCACCTGCTATACACCTCTAAATCCCTATTACATAATGGCACTATAATACATTCATGAGCAAATTTTTAAACTAAAAAATTTTTTTACATATAAAAAGGATACACAAAAAACTAAAAGGATTTTGTAAAGTCTGAGCTCATGAGTCGAGTTTTATCTTGAATTGATCAGGAATAAGAAAACCTCATGCCTCCCTCTGACTTCAAATATCCATGCTTGCACTTTGTGTTTGTGTGTGTACGATAAAAAACCAGCAAAAAATGAATCTATAGAAAAGATTCAAGTCATGATTTTTTTCCTCGTGTCAAATACAATAACAAACTGTCAATCAAAGTTTTCGCGAACCATCTAATGAACAGTGAGAAAAAGCTGGCCAAGAAAAAGAAAAGTTTGAACAAAGGCAAAGACTGGATTTATCCAATTGTCTTATTTGTTTTTCTCTCTCTTCTATCTGTGATATATGTAATACATAGAATTTTGACTCTCAAATGTATTCTTTTTAAAATGTCTGTCTGTGGCCTGTCAATTTCATTTAATTAGACGACTTAAGGCAAGTCTCGCTTTACAAAAAGTTACAAAGTGCGGTCAAACTATACAGAAAAATCATGAGTACAAACTTTTCTCTATACAATTTTTTCACTATTGACTAATCAAGCTATATATGATGACCCGATACAATAAAGTAACCAGCTGCTAATCCTTGAACATTTGATTTGTCTCTGAGAACATATTGAAATTATTATCTAGTAAATTCCCATGTGAAAAATCATGTTCCAGAGCTTTCTCAAAATCTCTACCTGAACGAAGGCTGATCAATCCACAAGATTCTATATGATCGTTGGAATCAATTTTGTTTTTGTGCTGTCAAGCGTTACTTTATGTGCTTGGTAATAAGAAAATTCCCAGCCACATATACGTACATCATCTCACTCATCACAGCATGTAGGCTTTTAAGACGAAAATTTTTTTTATGCCCCTCGCCTTATTTTTTTTCTTGGATTTTAGCATCCTGGTCACTTGTAAGTCTGTAACCTCCCACCATTCAATTTATTCTTGAACCTTTACATATACACTTCCAATAGCTTTTTACAATTTGTCAGTTTATTTTTTCTCAAAAATCATTTAACTCCATGTACTCACCTACCATTTGTGTTTACAAGTTAAAACTTGTTGATTCATTGGGAAAATTAGCATTGGATAAAAAGTAAAATTGGATTAACCTGTTTCATACGCTTTTTTCTCTTCCCTTCATAAATAAATGGGTTGAAAAAAATCAATTTCTTACTTTTATATTCAATTAGCTGGAGATTGGGATGGCAGAGCTTTGAGCTTTCCTAATGGCTTAGAAAGCTGAGTCAATTCATCTTTCCTGTACGTGATTTATTCATGATCATCATCACTTCACGACCATAATAGGACTTACATAGCAATTTCAAGGTTACGGAATATAACGCAACCTAGAACAATTTTAAAACTGTTCATCTATTATTACGAATGTTGGAATTCCTAAGTTTCAGTATAGCATGGAGTGTAGAGGAATAAAGAATTTGAGCGTAGAAATAAAACAAATTGCTCAAGGAAAGAATTCTATAGCTTTATTCCCGAATTTTCACACTTCTTTCCTAGTGACGTTTGTATTTTAATTATTAAGATTTTATTGCAGCAAAATATATTGTTTGCTGACAACCAAAAGTTAAAACTTAATAGATGAGGAGGAAATAATAAAAAAATATTTGCGCTCTTTCTTTGAGAGGATAAAAACAATTAAGATGTGTGTTATTTACCTCATGTGTATGTAGTACTGTTTTACTGCATTGTTACTAGGCATACAATATATCAAAGGATGGGCAATCAGACATAAACATCCTGTTTCCTTTTACACTAATAGATTATATTTAAATGCTTGTGATATTTTCTTGAGAAGGAGGCAAATATGGAGGAAATCATAAAATTTCTGATTGACTTTCTCGAAATAAAATTATTAAAATCTTAGGGATTTTTGTATCCCTAAGAAATATGCCCAATAACCTTTACATACTTGTTGTGGGATTACAGTAATAAATAATATTATTGTTAGGATAGGAATCCTTAGGCAATAATAATAATTACTTATGCACATGTTTAATGAAGCCGCTTGGCAAGGTGTGTAGTTGGACGTTCCAACATATGATTTTAGTGTGTACATCCTCTATTAATGAATAAAGTAGTGAACTCATCCAAGCTCATCTCAACAACATGAGTATAATGAATTACACTTTTTATTCCTGCAGCAAAACACCCCTACACCATTAAAAAAAACTTGGCCAATAGGTTTTTAAATAGAAAAACCTGATAATTGCTGGGCTCATATCTATAACATAATGAAGATGAAAGGGGTTAGTTTACAAAAAAAAGTTGGACTTGCATTTGAAGAAAAAAGTTATATGCAAAATTGGCTTTCTATATATTTATTATCAGCTGCAATTACTCACATAAGAATATGACTTAAAGGCAGGGTGTGGAGGAAACTCAAACGCCCTTGGATATGAAGCAGTAGTGGTTCACTGTCACGGTCATCTTAATATCTCGGATTTAATTCAAGATTTGACATAAACCTCCAATTTTTTTCACTCCTAAACACAAAGGAAATAAGAAATGGCATAGCTTCATCAGTCACTTCCAGCATTTTTAAATCTGCGGGCACTTCTTATATGTATAAGTCGCTCGAAGATTCGGCTCCAGATCTGCGATCAAAAACGTCAATATAATTGTCTGTTGCTAAGGTAAATACGAACAATTGTAGAATGTATGTAAAGGTGAACTTGTTCAAAGCGGAGGAAGATTCGTGCAGGAAACAACTTTGGAATCTATATAATCTGAGGATATTAGATCATTCCATTACACATTATATAAACTATAGAAAAAATCTGTCTTTTACATGTATATTATTTAATATAAAAAACAGTCCGAGTTTGGAATCAGGTGTTGAATTTTTTCAAGTATGTATAGTTAAGTGAGATACTTTAATAATAATTCCTCAGTAGGTAACAGGGCTACCAGGATGTTTTTGTTTCATGTTATTTAAATGACATGAAGATTTCAACTACTATGTACTTAACTGAGGATCGGGCGAGATTATTGTAGGGATCCAAATAAATGGTAGCTACGATAATAATAATAATAATAATAATAATAATAAAATTATTATTATTGAAGCTCTATTTCATACATGCAAAAAGTATTTCATAATAATTATTATTTAGTCAAAAAAGTCACTTTAAAATTCATACTTGAAATAAAGCAAGTCTTTCTTAGATCAATTTTTAATACCTTGGGTTCACTTACTTAAACTTTCCTCAAGTGAGCAATAAAATCATAAAAGTCACACCGTTGAAAGCATCACCGGTTGTAAACATTTAGTAAAACTTTTGAATTGCCCAATGTATAAAATGCTTTCTGCATTTAACATTATTTAGCCGTTGAATCTGTACTGAATTGAATCTGTATTTGCTTTGTTTCAATGGACCCCATATTGAAGGAACGGAGGACGGAGGAATTATTTTATTCTACCATTCCCATTTATGTATTATTAAGCGAACGGGGATTAAAGGCAGAGATTTCCTTTTACTTAAAAACGGAATAAACATTTTCCTTATGCAGTCCATAAGTTTTAAGTGGCAAAAATAGAGTTTAACTATTGCCAAAAAATAAAAGGCTTTTAAGGTATTTTTTCTTGTTAATTTCATGGCTGAAATTGGTTTGGAGTGAGCAAAAAATATCTCTGTGGGTATATGTACTTACAATCAGGTGTGTACCATTATTGTTAAATGTGGAGCTGGCCTGGATAATGGGCAATTAATATATCATAATTGGCATGTGCAGTTTTCAATTTTCAACTGAGTTTATAATGAACTACAATATATTATATAATGTTTCTTTCCAACAACTCCCTTGTAATTGTTTAGGGTATTTTATTTGCTACTTTGATTTTCCTTGTAGTTATGTTATGTATATATTGCATATGTTGATGTGAATTTTTTATCTCAACCTTATGTTGTATAGTGAAGATGATTGTAAACATAAACATCACGTTGGCTTGGTATATGATTTTTTATGCAAATAATCATTGCATCCACCCGAAAAAAAGGAATGAAGCGAAGCCTGAATTATAGCCCGGAGAAAGAATTGATGTGAGTCAACTGGGGATGAATTACGGGCGTTTGCATGAAAGGTGTGCGGTTTTTATGGATATTGTTGTTTGGATGAATATGTATGTGTTGAAACACGATACCTATCGTGTGGATCGCCGGTTGTTTATAATAATAACGGAAGCATGTTTTAGGACTGTGTCAAACCATATGCATATGGAGATATGTAAGGGGTTATAAATATTTTTGGTTTTGGACTAGGTCGGCTTTTGCCGACAGGAAAGTCAGGGCAAGGATGGGGTGGAAAATGTGAGTGTACCTGGAAACATTCCTTTTAAGCTGTTGTGAAGGTATATGTTTTACAGGCATAAAAAAGTGCCAGCTTTCAATCCGACAATCAAGGTCAGCTCATTTCTTCTTCGTGATCCTCTTCTTTGGCAACAATCAAAGGCAAAAAAAATTGCTGGAGTTTGATACACGGTCGTTTGAGTATAAATTCAGCGAGAATTTCTCAAATCAGCATCAGTCACTTTTGTAAAGCCTTACAAAGCCATACTCAAATCCTCAAAACTTTTCGAGTTTCAAACTCCAAAACCAACAATCACCATGTTCAAGTCCTTCGTAAGTTTTTGAAAATTTTCCTTCAAAATTTTCCAAACAATTAACCCTTACCTGAAATTTTGAGTTTTGAATCTGAGGACTAAATATTAATTTTGTTTTTTTTTACAGATTGTCGTTGCCCTCGCTTTGGCTTGCGTTGCCTGTGTCATCGCTGCCCCACCAGCTCCAGGTAAAATATTTTTCGGTTATCAGCAATAATTTTATTATTATTATTCTTAAGGAATTATTTTATAATTTTTTGAAACATCGAACACCGCTTGAATTTACAGAAAAGCTCATGTTTTTTTAATCATTATTCCATAGGTGCCCCCAAGGATCTTAACACCGCCAGCCAACTCTTGTACGGATATGGAGGATACGCTGGAGTTCCAGTTGCCTACTCTGGATATGGTTATGGATCCCCCTACTACGGTAGCGCTGTCTACTATGGTTAAACCATAGGATGTCTCTCCAAATCACCGGTTCAGTTCAACAACAACTAATGCAACTATGTCATCTTTGTTGCTTGATTGGAGCTTCCATTAGCTCCAATCAAATGTATTTTGTCCTTGTAAAATTCTACTTAAATTTCAACCCTGTCTTTAATCACCCAATCTGGCTGTTTTAGATTAAACTGCAGTTTAATGTAATAAAGTTTTCTTTCGTTCGTTAAAAAGTGCACTAAAATCTTGTGTGGTACGTCTTCCATTGATTTGACATGAAGAAATTGATTTGACATTGCTTAGCAACAACGAGAGCACTAGGTGGAAATAGTTTTACTAAAAGTTCATACAGTGATAGAATCTGCAAAACTACCAAGTCAAACAGACTCCACATTTCAAAGGCGTAAGAAATATCAATTTTCTAGACCGAAGAAATTCTTTTATTATCTGCTCATATGGAACTCAAACATATGAACAATAATTAGTTGTAATGCAAAAGTTTGCTTGCATTCTTGAGGGATAAAAATCAAGGAGTAAGCCTCTTAGGATCACGGGGAAACATTGATGTTTTCCGAATATTATCCAATCCAAGATACAACATAGTGACTCGTTCCATACCAATTCCTCCACCTGCATGAGGCGGGCATCCATACTTGAATGCATCAATATAGCCTCTGATTTTCTCTACATCAATTCCGTGATGTTTTGCTCGCTCCGTCAAAAACTAGAGGAAATAAATATAGAATATCTAGATTAAAAAGGGTAATAATAATCGTAGATATTTAAAGTATTTACTGATGAATATTAAATATAACTAATATCGTAACATTATTTGTAAATAATATTAACGTAAACAAATCCTCACGGCAGCATCGTGTATACGCTGAGCTCCTGATAATATTTCTTCGCCTCGCATGAACATATCATACGAATTAGAATAACGAGAATTTTGCGGATCCGGCATTGTGTAGAATGGGCGAACAGCAAGTGGATACTTATCGAGGATGTAGAAGTCGGTACCATACTTTGCCTTCACCAATCTTCCTAAAAGCTTCTCGTTGGGAGTAGAAAGGTCGTCTTCGTCCCCTATATCAATGCCCACATCTCTCAGCATTTTCACTGCCTGTGGAAATTCCAGCTTCAGTGGTGGCTCCAAAAAACAAAATTCTTCAGATGGGAATTGCTTCCTCACTTGCTCAATTTCCGTCGTATAGTTATTCTTCAATCCCTTGAAAATCTCCGTAAACATGTTTCCAATCGTATCAACAACCTAAGAACAAGATTTTTTTCAAGACAAGACAACTATTTTTTTTAACACAATAATAATTTTTCATGGAAAGGAAACATTGCACCACGCTACATTGCTAATACATGTGGGCTAAGAAGTATCAATTATTACTCACTTCATGGTAATGGCTGTCAAAGCTCATTTCCAAATCCAAACCAACGAACTCTGTCAAATGCCGATGAGTATTACTATCCTCGGCTCGAAAAACTGTAAAATCAATTTAGAAACTAGAATGTTGTCCTTGACTACGGTTATTCAGAACGGTTTATCTAAACCTTTTTAACACCGATTCAATATTTACCCGCTCCAACAGTGTAGACCTTTTCAAAGTCCGCTGCTATTGCCATTTGTTTATACAACTGCGGGCTTTGTGCAAGATAGGCAGAAGTTTTGAAATAAGATACCGTAAAAACATTTGCACCACCTTCGCTGGCCGCTGGTATGATTTTAGGCGTATGTATTTCAACGAATCCCTACAATATTAACATTTTTCATGAAACTTTATAGAAAACGTACAAAATTAAAATATATAAGTGCCTGACATCTTTACTTGCTTATCCAACGATTCTCTGAATAGCCTACAGACTGCAGCTTCAATTCGATAAATGGCTTGATTGGTTGGAGTTCTTAAGTCTAGAACACGGTTGTCAAGCTTTGTGTCTTGATTAACTTTACTCAGGCCATCTTCACCCTGAAAACATTTCGATCCCTTATAAGATAATACTATATAACATTTACAAAACCAGTTAGAACTGACTTGAAATGGCTCATTCAAAATAACTCACTGTTTCGGAGTCCGGTCGGGAGGCATCATCAATTTGAAGAGGAAGACGTGGCACAGCCTCACTAATAATCCAAACTTCTTCACAAACAAGTTCCACATTAGATTGTGTGCAAGACTCAATAGGTTTTGGAACGTTCTGAACCAATCCTTTCACATCCAGCAAAGACTCCTTCGAAATGCTTCACGTTACAAACAAACAATTATTAATTTCATTATAGCTCACAAAATTCGACAAATTAGCGACCCCGTAATGAAACTTTTCAAAAAAAAGCATCGATCAAACAAATATATAATTTTAACTGACTAACTTGGACACAAATTTGAGCATTTGCTTACTAACTGTGTCACCCACAGTCAGAATTCCCTGAACTGTACTTCTGCCTTGACGAAACACAACAAAACATTGCTTCCCTTTGGCTCTACTGGTGTGCAAGCGAGCTCGGATTAATACAGATTTGCCGGCAAGACTACCGTCGATATCCGAAACTCGCGTCACATCCCGCTGGACTTTGGACTGAGAAGCATTCATTTCCCGCTTCCCATATCTTCCTAGAGACTGATCTACAGCATTTTCTGCTTCTTCCGGTTTAGCTTGGGCATCCTTTTGAAAATATGAAAGAACAGTTTCAAATTAAAATCTAAAACTTTAGACAGTCTGGGTAATATGTATATTTTATAAATAATAGTTATAGAATGTTGTTAATGCTTTATATTTTACTTGTGCCGCTTGCTTCTTAGCCAGTTTGGCTGCATCTTTCGCCTCCTTTTTTAATGCATTCTTGGACTTGGCGTCGTCCCTGTTCAAGTATTACCAAAATTCAAAATATTTCATTGAGGAATCATCAATAGTTAGTATGTAAACTGAGGGGATAAAAGTATCTTGAAAATTTCTGACTACCACTGTGATGCAATTTTAATAGTAATTAATGGATTTTTGGATTCCTTAGTTACAATTTCCATACTTAAATTATGTATTACTTACTTGACAACTGTATCAACCTTCCCGGCTACCATATTATTAAAGATGGTTTAAAATTTATAATTGCAAACGACCAGTTACTATACTCGGTCAAATCTGACAGTGGAACGTAAATGTCAACCACCCTAACGACAAATGTGCCAGGTAATATTACAGCAGACTTTACAATTAATCCAACCTCCCGGAAGAGATGCTGAAACTGGATACTACAAACCGCAGTGATGACTGCATTTAACCCTCGTAAAACCCACCTTAAGCGGAACTAAAGATACCTATATCTGCAAACTGCAACTTGCCTTCATTTGCTATTCCCGCATTCCAAGGATATCTTCAGCATGCATGCAATGCCTTGATTCCATTACATCATTTTTTTGTCAGAGATAAAAATAAAACCACGCTGATGCAATTATTATTGCAATGACAAAATAATAAAGAATAGTATGATTTTAAAGGAAATGTAAATAAATGACATGAGGTTGTTATTAAACAGCTGATTACACGATATTTTTTATACTTGAACCAAAACTGTAAAAGTAGAACTACTGATCAGACAAATACACTGACGAGCCTTAAGTGAAATCGAATGTTACAAAGATATATAAAATATAAATTGTGGAATTCGTCAACATTAGTAAAATACTATTTATGCTAAGGTACTTAATTTGTGCACTCGTGCTGGTTAATAGTGGTGCACTAATGTTAATGCTGATTCGCTTCAACGATGTCCAATTTAGAAGATACTCTTGACAATATTGATACAAAGTTATTCCTTTGATCTTCGTACTTTTTTCGCCACTGCTTTTCCTTTTCCTTGGAATCCTTTTTAATTTTGAGAACTGCTACTTGCAGAGCTTTAAGCCTTTCGACCATATTTGCGACTTCTTTTTCAGCAACGTCTGCTCTCTTGGCACTTAAAGCAACTTCTTTGGCCCAACTCTGAATAACTTCTCCAAGCATATCGAAGGTCTCTAAAGTTTCGTCGGTCTGGGATACTGTGGAAACAGTAACCTTGTCGATAGAGCTATTCTTCGTACTTGCTACTGGAGACAATGATGATTTTGTTAAGTTCTTCTGGGATGTTAAACTGTTGGAGTGGCTTTGAGAGACGGACTGAATGGAGTTAGTTTGAGAAGTGTCGGTTTGGGTCCAGTTATTCACCAGTCTGGGAGAATGTCCTGAAGTATAGTGGTGTGAGGCTGAAAATCAAGTGACGAATGCCGTACCACTCTTAATGAATGAGGATGTCAATACATTGGGTCAAACTTAACAATAACAGAACACTTACTTGAATTTCCAAATAATCCTAGCTCTTCTTGTTGCTTTGTCCACATGGAGTATAATTCGGACGGTAAAACAGCTAACTTAGTTTTGTACTCATTGATTTCCCGTTCATAATAATCAATCAGACGGTTCTAATAAAAACGCACATGTTTGGCAGTTAAATATTTATCTTTACTGAATTCAAATAAGATAAAACGAACAGTAAATTACCTTTTCTTCTTCGATGGCTTCAATTGCGTCCTTCCATTTTTGAATAACCTTGTTAGCATCTGTATCTATGTGATGCTGAGGTAAATTTACATCGCCATCCCCAGCTCCCCTTTCAACCCTTTTTTTGTCAACTACCTGAGCATCTACGAGAAAATTAACACACTGTCCGAAATCAAAGGTTTGTAAGGTTTTCTTAGTCTGCATGGGTTGATTTTCAGTTTGAACGGCTTTGTTTTCTTTATCGACAATAATTGACGTTTCATGTAAGCGCTGCTGACTCCGCTAAAAGAAAGATACGGTAATATTGAGGAAGCTGCTGAAGTAGATCTTAAGCCTCCTAATTTAAATTCGGTCTGAGTCTGAGTTAAAACGGGAAAACTAAGAAATCATTGTACTTTCATGAGTTGAAGCTGATGTTGTAATTCAGCGCTTGCTTCTTCCCAAACTTTAATTTCCTTTGCGTGTTTGTCCCGAATTTGTCGGACCACGTCATTCAGTTCAGAATTTTGAAGTGCAGATCCGATTGAGCTCAGCATTTCTACTTGTTGCTTCAGTTTTTCAACCTAAAAGATTGCAATGGGGTAACTAATCTTTCTAGCGCATGGGTACAGACTTACAAGTTTGACCATTTTATTTGCAATGCATGACACCACTGATAATATATTCTAACTGTTTTACTTCATCAGCGTATCTGTCCGTTTCTTGCTTGGCCGCTGCCTCCTGTTTTCGAACTTGATCATACTCTTCCAATGCTTCTGTCATCTTAGATTTCAAGTAACTTATTTCTTCATTCTGAAGCACTAAGAAAATAAAAGAGACGTAGATTCAAATAAAAACTGAATTTACGTCTTCCAATTATTACAGCAAAATGTTTATTTACTCAATAAGAATATTATTGTATTTTATTTTGTATTTATACACGCCTTACAGAGTGCTTTCTCAAGTTCATCATTATGAAGTTTCATTTGATTCATTTCGGTTCTCATCAGCCCTAATTGGTGATTTAAACTCCTCTTATCCTTCGCATAAGCTTCTGCATCTTGTTCAAACTGTTGAACTTGCTTCTCCCGGAAGTCAATTAGAGCATAAAGCTTATCAACGTCTTCATGATTTTGGACACCATTACTTCGTTTTTCCTGAGGAGGATGTGGACGAGGGCAATGATTCTGATGAAGGAAGGATAATGTCGAAGGTTCTACTTCCTGATTTAAACGGTCCTGAGCCAGTTTACTCGACGGCATATTTTCTTCGGGAATGTTTTCAAATCTCACCTTTCTTGGCAGACCATACGAATTCATTTCATCTTCGTATTTTTTTCCTGCCAAGTACAAATCATGCATTGCATGATTTAGTTTACCAGGACTAGGATTGCGACCATTTTTAAATTAGTTTTTATTTCGAGGACCAGACTTTCAAGAAACATAATAATTTAACACATTAATTTAAATTCCACAAAATTCGTTACCATTTATGTTAATTGGAGACGGTGTAGAAGCCCGACTATTTCCATCCAACACAAGTGAATGTATACTATCCTCGTCCTGAAAAGTTTCGTCTAACTCTGCCAAAGCTTGCTTGATCTAAGAAAATCCAAAATTCATAATAACAATGAATACTTCCTTTACTTACAAACCCTCAAAACTGAATTATAATAAAAATACGTGATGCCATCCTCCACCGCCTCATCCTCCCGTACCAATAAATTCCAATCAATAAAAACTATAGAGAAAAACCACCACAATACAATAAATTCAAGGTAAAAGAATGCCCGATATCGAAAAACCTCAATTACTTCGTCCGACCGGTCTTCATCCGCTATGCTGTCGTCTCCCACAAGAAAGTCCAAATCATCGTTACCCTCCATCCTTCATCCACGCTAAATTAAATCTTCAAATTAATTGGTTACTCAAAAACGCTTCTACGCCTTATTATTGATGCAGCCACATAAATTGAACTCCCCAGTCAAAGATCAAAGTCCATAAATTATACCTAGCAAATAAATATATACTGACATACCTGAATAATTCTGACAGCGACAGTCTCAACGACCTGAAACGTGTATCACATCCACTTCTTGTGCGACAGTAAAAACGAAATTCCTTTGATTCGTCAATACGAATCAGCTTCAAGTGCTCAAGTCTTGAACTTGAATGAACACTTGTTCACATAACTCACAGTTTCCCTCAAATCTATTTTAAATTAATAACGTACATCCCCGCTGACCTTCATCGCACAACACTAAAACGGTTACACATAAAAATACAACACCCACCACAAATAGACAATTTGGGGCATATGAGATCATTCACACACAAACTTCCTCTTCAACTCACAATCACTCACATTTCAGATTCACTCTTAAATGTCATGCAAATCTTACAATCCAACTGAAAACCATTGTTTTCTCTTGCAATATCATGATTCTCTCACTGCATTCAACATTTTACATGCTTCCAACATAATAAATAATTTCTGTAGGTTGCAATAGATGTTTTTATTTTTCACGAATATTTAAAAGGTAAACAAATTATTTTTGGTATGGAGCTTGGAACTGTTACACATGTAAAGAGATCGTCGTCCCCAAAGATGTAAAAGTACCTGCACGATATAAGAAATAAACGCCACACCGCAGCACAGTAAAGGCACCCCCTCGCCTTCTATAGCCTTCAGGGAACGGAGAAGGCAAAGCTACGGAGTAAAGAATTTATAAACAGACAATTGTCTGTTGTTATTAATCGCGAACTTGAAACGAACACATTGGATTAGGTGAGACCGCGCGCGGGATATTATCCTGCGTACAATTTGTATGTAGTAGTGCTTTTTTACATGTATATACATACGTGGACACGAGTAGTATGCTGACGCTTATAAGCGTCAGCAGACTTTTTATGCGGAGGGTGGACTTTCCGAAGTTTCTTCGAGTCTCCCGTTTACATTCATCTTCTGCTACAACTGCGTGGATGAAGATCGGATGATCTAATTAGGGTATCACGTTGACTGTCACGGATTGAGTTCTCATGCAAGGATTGCAGCAACAGCAAGGAAACGGTTGCATTCCTGAACAGCACGATCCACAAGGAATGGCTCCTGGAATACATGATCCACATCCACATGATCCGCAGGAGCATTTTGATCTACAAGGGCTGAAATAATTACTCCGATTTAATATCAATTTTAGTTTTATGGGCTTGGTAATTTACATCGTTGAGGCGTTTAAATTCCAGTCATACTTTTGCAAAATATAGTAGGGGTAAATTAATATTAAAATACCCGCAGCCGCAACCGCAGCCACAGCCACAACAAGAACAGCAAGGCGGAGGAGGATAGCCACAACCCCGGTTATTGCAGCATCCAACTGGAGCGCAGTTGCAGCAGTTACAACATGGACATCCACATCCTGCTAGAAAGCTACAGGAATTGCACTGAAATAATAATAAAAATTAATTGGATTTTTAGCATGTCAATTTATTATGGAATCAGTTATTCAAATAAGTTACCCTGCATCGTTTTCTCAAACAGTTCATTGCTTGGGTGTTTCTCAAAAATAATTTGTTCGCTTGTTAAATATGATAGAATGGGAGCATGGGAGTAATGGGAGGGGGGGAAGAAATTGAAGAATTGGATTATTAGATAGATTAATTAATTAATTAAGGGTGTAAATTGGCTGGTGGTAGTGATCTTAAGTGTGGAATATTATAGTAATTGAAAAGTGAATTTTTATTTTCTATAATCCTCAATAAAGAAAATCAAAGTAATTAAGAGTAAAGGAGGTGTGTAATATGCATGTGCAGGCAGACGCAGAGGTGTTTTAATTACGTGTAGATAATAACTTACGCAAATAAAGTGCACTTCCCTTCTCTCTCGTTATGCAATTCAAGCAACCTCAGATGATTCAGTTTCAAAGTTCCAAACTCAATACAAACCCGGTTGGTTGGTTTATAAGTTAAGCGATTTTCATTTTCACTGCGTTCTACTACTACTTTTAGTTTTGTGAGAGTGAAGTCAGAATTTAATATAAAATAATAATTTATAAATTTTTTACGAAGATGCGTTTTTCTGACTCGCAAGTTGCAAGAAGCAGAATAATTAATTTTGGTATGATTCGCTTGCGTAAAAAAAAGCTAGTACATATTAGCGTTTTCCCCTACCTTCAAAACGTAGATTTTCAAATATTAACGTTCGAACCCTTAGAAGATGATATACGTATACTTCAAAGATCTCGAACTTAAACTTTATATATTATCAGCTTGATTTTTTGCGGAAGTTTCAAAATAATGTTTACAATAATTTGTTGCGAGAATGCGGGAGTCAGAAAAACTCATCGTCGTGAAAAATTATGATTATGTTATAAATAAATGTTATAAAATTAACCATGTCCCTTGTCCTCACTGAGACCAGCGGAGCACCACAGCACCAGTATGTCTGCAGCGAGTCGATTCGCGGTCGGTCGATTAGGGATGTTGAAAACTGAAATAAATATGGACGAAACACCCAAAATACATTTTTAGGGCGGCGCCCGCCACCTTAAGAAATACCCTTACGTATGTTTTCCCTCAGGAGGTTGAAACTAAAATAATGATCTGTTACTTAAAAAATATTATAATAGCTGGAATAAATTAAAAATGAATTTGACCCAAGTAATTTTTATTTGGGGCTGGAATAAATTTCAAAAAGTTAATTTGATTCATAGAAAAGTTATTAGAGGCTGGAACACAATGTTTAAAACTTAATCAAACCCAATAAAACAACCATTTCGGATGGAAATCAAATTATTTGGGACAGGATTATCGAAACAACAACAAATGTATAAAGGGTTGAAATAAAATAATTGTAGCCAAGAAAAGACTTTGGGCAACGAAATTAATTCTGACCTGCGTTAAAAAATTATTTGGAGCCGAATTAAAATTATTTCGACACAAAAATATTATTTGGGTGCACTTTAGGCACGCCTGCAGACGCAATAGTTAAGGCAGGGTGTTAAACTTTTGCAAAATTTTGAAAATCCTCATTGTACATTATAAAAAATTTCTTAGCTTATTTTATGTCACAATTCGGTTTTTTTCATAAAATTTTTTTTACAAAAATAATATTATTTGGGGCTGGAATATCTAGGTTTTTGAATATTCATTTGACTCAAACAAAAACTACGAAGGGTTCAATTAAATATATTGCGACCCAAGACAAAATTATTCCTAGCGGAAATAAAAATTTTTGAACTCATAAAAAATTTACATGGTGCTAAAATATTATTATTTCGTCTCAAGAAAAAATTATTTCGGGCTAAAATGAAAAGTTTTGGATCCGAGCATAAAATAATTTAGGGCTGAAATGCAGTTACTTTGACCTAAGAAAACAATAATTTGGGAATGAAATAAAATATTTTCAACCTAAGAAACAAATATTTTGGGACTGAAAAATGATTCCAAAAATTCATTTGACCCAACAAAATGATTATGAGGGGGTAAAAAATATTTCGACCCTGTAGATAATTATGTGGTACTGAAATGAAATTATTTGCAGCCAAGTAAAAATGTTTAGCTGAAATAAAATGATTTCGGCCACAGTAAAACTTAGTTTGGGCAGAAATAAAACACTTTGATCTCAGGAACAACATAATTTAGAGCTGAAATACAATTTTTTATACCGACGAAAAAACGTATCTGGTTTAAAATTATTGACTCATTCGAAAAATTATTTGGGACTGAAATAAAAACTTTTGAAACCAACAACAAAATTGATAGTGATTTTAATGAAATAGAATTATTAAAAATTAAACAGGTTTGAACAAAATTTTACCACCCCGAAAAAAAATATTTGAGACTGTTTTGAAATATTTTTGCAAAAAAAAATAAACATTTGGGGCTAAAATAATAATTTTTCCACATTAGAGAAGAATTATTTCGGGCTGTTATAAAATTATTTCGGTATAAGAAAAATGTTCTGTGATGCTAGACCTAAGAAATTTTCTGCGTCTACAAAAACATTTAATTATTGGGTTCTGAAACAAATATACTTCGGTAAAAAGACATATAATTTGGGGTTGAAATAAATTTTTTGTGACCAATGAAAACAATTATTTAGGGATGGAATGAAATATTTCGACCTAAGATAAATTTACTTAGGACTAATTAACAAGAAAATGTTTTTGGGATGGAATTTAAAAAAAAATTGACGCAAAAAAGTTTTAGAGCTTACGCATAAATATTGTACGATAAAATAAAATAAAATATTTAGGGCTGAAATAACGGTAAAAATGACGGTAAAAAAATGTGTTCCGTAATTTGAATTTGCGGCAGAGTTTTGATGTCCAGAATTAACTGCGTGCTGGAATAAAATTATTTAGTCCCAAGAAAAGAAATTATTTGGGACAGGAATAAAATAATTTATGAGAGGAATAAATTTCAACAAATAATTTCGACGCAAGATAACAATAAAATTATTTTTGACACCAATAAAATTTTTCGGACCCGAGGAAAAATGTATTTAGGGCTGCAAAAAATTTCGGAAAATTATTTTGACCCAAGAAAAAAAACAGGTGGGCTGCAAAAACAATTTTAAAATTGTTTTCATCTAAAACATGATCATGGCTTACTGAAGATTTCAGTGGAATATTGAAGGTTGCAATAAAATACTGGAGAATCCAATAAAATGCTTAAATGTTCATCAAAATACTGCAAATTGGCATTTTGCCGCAGATTCCTAAGATAATGATAAAACTTTAAATGACACAACCTAATTATATGTTCGGGCCAGCAAATGGTTAAATATGTATTTCCAAAATCATAAATGGCCTTTATACGGAAGCAATATTAAAATGAGTTCCATTTGTCATAAGTACGTCATTACAACACTTACACCAAAATTCTTACGAATGATTGTTCGCAGAAAAAATGAAGCCCTTCATGACTCTGGATTTCCTCGAGCTACTTTAAGTAATATTCTAGAATTACCAGTTTTTATAAATCTAATGCGCTCTATCCGAAGCCTTTGTATATCTACAGCTGGTTCTGAGTATGACGAGATTTATGTAAAGAAGACTGCAATTATTCCTCGTCCTTGGTATGGAGCTATTCTTCTGACTTCAGTCCAGTACCTTATAGTGCACAATTTATCTTTGGTTAATCTAAAGAGTTCTTATTAAAGCACGCAACCCATCAGTAATGTTGACAATAAAATCATTGAGGTAAAAATAGTTTTACTTGCGACTGTTTTGCATGGGAACTGTTTAGTGTGAAAGTCAATAAAACTAATTCTCATCATACGGAGCTATAAAATTCATTGGAATTTTTCTAGTGCTATTTAGCTGCAGTTCTCCCAGTTGATATGTATTGGTGAGACCAAGTATAAGGTTTACCTGTTGAGAGATGAAGAAAGAAATCGTGTGTTCAGTGTCTCTGCTATTTCTGTTTGATTTCTTGGCTCAATTAACTAACGTGAGATGTGAAGGTAAATACGGGAACATTTATCTTTGGTTTCACATAAGATATCTTTTCACATCTTTTCCTCCTTATAAATCTGAGTGAATTATTATTGTTTTAGATGAGGCGTTTTGCAAAATGTCCTACTATGGCTTTCCAGGCTACTGTATAAGCCTCAAGACACACATTAAATACTGTTCAAAACTACATTCCTGGTTGATTAATGGAGATTCGGAATGGGTAAAATTAAAGGATACGGTGTGCTCTACCGATTTGGAACCGGATGGAGTGAAAGTAATTGAATGATCTCAAGTCGATGTGAAAATTATGAGGTGTTTGATTTTTAAAAGACTAGATTTATTATTTATGGATCTGTTAAAGGTTTGCTGCCCAGTTGGATGGTATGATGAATCCTCGAGGGTGAAGGAAGTGTCGCATTACTCGAGTCATCCGAATTTCAAGCTTTTACCTCACGATTCGATATGTGGGTACATCAGTGTGGGTGGTAGAATCATTGGTGGACAAAAATCCAACCCAGGGGATTTCCCATGGATGGCAAGAATAGGATTAAAGAAAAGTAAATAGGCTATGACAGGAGAGGACACTTTCAAATCTCATTCATCACTGGCCTCCTGGATAGTGACAATTTATATTAATTGTTTTTAAAACTATGGCATTGATTTCAGGAAATGGAGAATTAGAAGAATTTTTTGGATGTAGTGGAACAATAATAAACAACCGGTACATTCTCACTGCAGCTCACTGTGTTCCAAACGTTATGGAAGAAAATCAAAAGTAAGTACGGTAAATAACAATCTTATTCGGAGTGAGACTTCGAATCTTTGATTGGTTAATTACATAAATACTTAAGACCGCAACGTTACCAGGAATAATAATAATTATTTTGATGTATGCGTGTAATTTTAAATTGTAGGATTTTCGTTCGATTAGCGGACACCGATGAGAGCGTTAACCCAGAGTCAATTACAATTGACGGTTTCGTTGTTTCAACAAGTCCGTATCTGGATTTTGATGTGGAAGAAATTAAGGTACATCCGGGATACAAGCAGGGGAATCCAGGTTCTCAACATGATATAGCTTTGCTGCGCGTAAAATCTGATATCAACATTTCGTCCAGTAAGTCTTTATTTTAACAAAAGAAGGATTGGAAAAAGAATTGGTAATAAATTATTAGTATGAAACAATAATAATTACACAGGCTTCACTCAACCTATTTGTCTACCCTTCGTCAATGAATATTCTCTCGAAGCACATCTTAACGAGGCGAAAATTGTAAACGGTAATGCAACCGTCTGCGGTTGGGGGAAGACTAATTCAAGTGAGCCTCCAAAATAAATTACGTTCTATTATTTTCATAATTAATAATAATGTTAATGAAGGTAATCCTGATGTTCTAATCTTACAAAATTAACGATCCGCACAACGCCAATTCATGGATACGTTTTTCTTCCAGGTGATACTGGCGGAAGCTCAGTGCTTCAAAGTGTTGAAGTTCCAGTTGTTCAGAACGTTGTTTGTAGAATCGTTTACAACAAAGATGCTTCTGTTACACCCAATCAGGTACACTAGTGGAAGTCGCTTAGTTGTCTCCTTCGAAAGCAATTGCCAACAGATAATTTTCTAAACATCCTGTCAATTTATTTCAAACTAGATTTGCGCCGGTGGACTCAAAGGAATGAGCTCATGCTCTGGTGACAGGTGATGATTGATCTAAGCCAAATTTAAAACGTATTCGTCACAAACCGACACAAGTCTTGGATGTATTTTTATCTCTTTTTTAGCGGTGGCCCATTGACAAAGATCGCGAAACGGGATGATCGGGCCGCGAAAATCCAATCCGTTCGACACTACCAAATCGGTATAGTGTCATTTGGGAAAACCAAATGCGGAAAGGAAAATGAGCCGGTAGTTTATACACGCGTTAAAAGTTATTTAAAATGGATTCTCGACAGCATTAGAGAATAAAAATGGAACTTTTTTCATAGGTATTTGATGTGCTAACAATTTCGGACACGATTCATGCTATAAATACTTATACAATTTTTCCTAGTGTTAAAGCGCATCAGATACACACATAGATACATAGTAGAAATGCGATTCATTGAAAACAAAAAACGCTTTGCAAAAATATGGTTCAACTCCTCCCTCGTCCTTGTTTGAAAAAATTTTGAATGTTCAAAAAAATCTAATTATGCTAAACTCACAGATTGTAAGTCATATCGTTCCTCATTTAGAAAGGCCATTTTAAGGTATAATGAATTTTACTAGAGCCAAGTATAAAGTAAAACCTGTTTTAATTCTAAGCCACCATTAACTCTTGAAGGATAAACTGACGGAAAAAAATTGTTACAAATCTGTTTCCTTGATGTAAAAATACACAGATGCATACACATCTGCTTATACGGTTCTACAGAAAACTAACGAAGTTATGGAACCAGTTTTAGTGACTTGAACGCATATAAAATTACAGATGAGCCTATTACCAACAAAATTGACATAAAAAATCTATCCACTGTAAGTTGAATAGTTGAAAAACTTGATTTCGTATTCCAAGAATTTTAACTACATGTATATGCATATTTGAATTCTAGGATCATTATTGGCTACACTTTTCTCTAATTTTTAAGAGCAGGTTTTACCGTGCGATTTCTTTAATTCTATTATACTTACTATTCCAGTGTCATTACGTCTGTAACACAGCAAAATAAGGCATTTCTTTCAGAAGTGACTTGTATAAATTATATTGGTCATGGTGAAGGACAACAGGAGTCAAACAAAACCTCTCTGTAACTACCTTGAGCAACCACCCGAGTTATAACGTTGTAAGTAAATACTTACAGCTTCAAAGTGTACAGATGCTAATAATTGGTTATTTCTGTCTCATCAGATCTGGAGCATACATTAGAATAAGAAGCAATCAATGCGAAAGCAATTAAGAAGCAATCAATGAAAGGTGAAACTTGACAGTGACAAAAAGTGTTGTTTACATTTAATGTTGGTAAATACACAGTGTGCGTGAAAGTGGTGGAAGTTTTTCACAAATCCTCCCTTGCTTTAAACTCAAAATAATAGCAACCAGTCACGGGATTTCCCAGCAGCACGAGAACGTGGTAACATCTTGTTGTTAATTTTACGTGCTGAACCAACAACCAACCCAAGCCACCCGCCATGTTTTTACGTTTCTGTAGTACAAACTTAAACCGTAACATATACAATTCTCTATTGGTAGCCCTTTTCATAGTAAACTTTTACGGCGCTTGCTCACAAAGTTATGACCTCGCAGATGGTACGTTTATACTAATTACTCTTGCTATTTTTGTATAGAATATATTATTTGATGGATTCCAATTATGATAGAAATGGTAGATAATCTCTGCTATATTTTTGATTGTTACAATTTGAAGAAGACCTTCCAACAACTTGTTCAACCAGAGACAATGCGAGTGGGAGTATTATTACCAATCAAGGCCTTTGTGTTAGCATCTCACGGCACTTGAATCACTGCGCCCCCCTCCAGGAACTTTTCCTTGAAAGGAAATGGGATGAATTTCGAAAACATTTGTGCGTACCACCAGGTTATAAATTACCGAAGGTAATACTTGATACACACCGTAAGTTAAGTTGTTTTTTTTTCGGCAGAGTGAAAGTTTACAGCAATGAAATGCATGAGGCTTATATTTTCAGGTTTGTTGTCCATTGCTGTCTTACACGAAAGTTCCTCCACAAACTCCAGATCCAGATTTTAGACAACATAAAAATTTTAAATTGCTTCCTACTGATGAGTGTGGTGTAAACTACCATACGACCGAGTCGAAAATTATAGGGGGTTTGAGCGCTTCTCCTGGGGACTTTCCCTGGATGGCTCGTATTATCTTAACTGGTAAAGTCAAACAAGTAGTTTGAAAATCATTCACTCTTTACATAGCAACATGTACATACTAATGTATATTTAAGTATAGATGTATGAATATACCCTTGAAAAAATGTATTTTTTAAGTAAAATCTTTATGAAATTCCATTATTTTAATTTTAGGAGAAACGACGATGTGAATAACTAATAATAATAATTACTTACTATTATTTTACTTAAAATCTCTTTATAGAATAAGCTTTAATAGATAGGCAATGTCTACCAGCAATGTAAAAATTAACTATTTTAAAATTCCATAGACCAAGATGGACGAGCATTTCCTGCATGTGGTGGTACTATAATCAGTAAGCGGTATATTCTAACAGCGGCCCATTGCTTTAAAAAGATTCGCTCATTGTAAGCTTATATTTTACCCACAAATTATTTGGGCTACCCAAAACGAAGAAATTTTACAACATGGTACCGTTATTATATTTCAAATAGAGAAAGTGTTCGCCTTGCTGAAAACGATGAGGATAAAGAGAGTGAATGCATTCGGGACTGTCTTGGCGACTTCTGTCCAAACGACGGGGTTGTCGCTTGCAGCAAAGTGGAAGAATTTGAGCCCGAGGAATTAAAGATTCACGAGGAGTATCGGTACAAGACAGGATCAGATGGGGACATTGCATTGATAAGACTCAAACGGGATATCAATATCACAAACTGTGAGTCATAATTTATTTTTTAACAACGCAGCGGTACATGTCACTATACGCTATATCTTACAATTAGATACACACTGCCCATAGCAAAATATTTTTTAAACAGACCAGTAGGTGCACCAATCAGTAATCCTTTAGACAGATAAACCGATCGGCAAGTATAAATAGCCTTTTGGGGCTACTTCATTTGATTCTTAATCCACTCAAGGTATTTATTCACTCTTGAGTAAACTCCAGGGTATCCTGGTTCAGCGCAACGGATACCCCAAGACACGACGCCAATGCTGTACCACCTATCCCTAATTTGATGTTGTAGTGGTCCTCCTGAAATATCCAAATAGAAATTTGAATCACGTCGACACACTTGCTACTAATTTTTAAAATCCTTATTATTATAACCTGAATCCCCTTGACAGGAATCTCTGCCACCAGATCGCACTCCCGCACAAAGATTGGTCTCCTGAAATAGATAATGATTGCACTTGGAAAAGTTGCTTACAAAGAAAAGTTGCAGTTTTAGATCCTGGTGTAGGGTCTTGCTAACTAAGTGATGAGACTTATACCTCAATAGGTTGGGTATATGCTGCCTGACAGTCTTCCTGTTTCCAAACAGGAACGATAACTTCCATGAGTTTGCTGGACACAGGTCCTCCATAGTAAATAGTACCCCAGCCTGTCACAATACCCACTTGATTGACAAATGCCTCGTTCGGAGGTGGAAGACAAATATGACGAATTTTGCTATTGAAGTAAGCAGAATCACTCAGGGTGACTAGAGCTATGTCGTTCTTGTAGTTGTATCTGGAACATTAAGAATATAATAATGATAATATTATCAATATGGTGGTTAAGCTCGGAGGAAATAGTTTATAGTTCTATAACGTTATTATTATTATAGAAAATCAAACCTATTGTAGTTTTCATGCATCCTTATGGATAAAACATTGTAGTCTCTAGCGATTGAATCGTTAAATCGGTCAAAATCGTATTCTCCCAATCTAATTTTCAGGTCCTTTGCCTCGAATCTACGACAGTAAATAAAAATGAAATGCTTAAAATCAAACAAACGCCTCAAAACAGGTATCAGAATCTGACCCCAATTTAGTTGATGTAGTTTGCTAAAGAATCTCACCCGTCAACACAATGTGATGCTGTAAGAACATGGAATTCCGAAACGAGAACTCCTCCACAAAATTGGCCGTTTCGAGCGTCACTAAAAGTAATAGTCCAATGAATAATAACTAAGCTGAAAGGTTGAGGTTTAAGGTGACATGGTATATTAAAAATTACCCAACTCCGTCCGCTCTCAAAAGTGCAGCCATCCAAGGCCATGCCTTCGGATCTGCCACTCTTCCTCCTACAATTCTAGGAATCTGTTTTTCACTAATACCACACTGCCTTCTCGTTGGCAAAGGTTCCACGGGCTCTGAAGGGAAATTTGGTGGCAGTGGAACTGGCTCAACAGGAGGTGGAGGTGGAGTTGGTCTTGAAGTGGTTGTTGTAGGGCTTGGAGTAAACGAAACCGGAGTATCTGTCTCGGGGCAACATACTCCAACATATCTATTTCGAATCACACAAGAATATTGTAGGTAGGCAAAAAAATCATTTTTGAAAGTGTCTAAAACACAGTGTTCTAAATGGCGGCAGCGACCTCGTTGGTTCAAGGGAGTTCTGCAAGTTTGAAATTCCTCGTTCACCTGTGTAAAAGATGCACTTTAATAACTCATCAACTCTCAAATATAATCTTCTTAATTCGAAATTGGAACTGCATATAGTAAAGTGTAAAGCAACCTTACTGGTTTGTTAGCCAAAAAGTAAAACCGGCTTTCCCCATCTTGACCTCCCAACTGTACTCCTGACCCATTGTAATATTCCGACCCCCAGTTGACGCCTAAATTATTATCCTCCTCAGCATTACCCTGCGAGCCTCCTCCGGGCTTCCTTCCGGGTTTGTTCACACCATTATTACCATTATTTTGCCCTGTATTCCCAACCCTTATATTTAATAAGGGCACGTTCAAAAATCCCAGGTTTAAATCCACATTTTGTTTCGGCTTGGCAGTAGTAGTAGTGATTTTATTATTTTGCTGTCTATTTCCTTCAAAAATATTAATGCATTTTAAACTCAGAAATAAGGAGAAATATTTTAATAGGCTAAATATAATTATTATAGAAATAATATTACTATATAAATTTACCTCCCAAAATTCCTCCGATAGTTCCTTTAAGTCCTCCGAAAAGACCTTGTCCTGGAAATAAAACAATCGTTTTGTATTAATGATGATCTCAAGGATGTACAAGTTTTCAGTTCCAGTACAAAATCTTTAAAATATTGATAGAATGTTATACCTTCAGAAATCGGGAGACAGAAGTTAGCTAGATAGAAGAAGGAAACTGTGAGCCTGAGAAGTAACATCGTAACAGATTTAAGAAAAGCGTTTGATACGACTGTAGATTGAGGAAGAATTGCATTGTCGTCGGCGTCGAGTCAAGGTTGAGAAGTCGAACTTGAAATATCTGCACATGTATGTTAATGTGTACATGCCTGAAAATTCCCATGCATTATTTCAGGATTTTTCTGCATATACTTGGAAATCAACTTGGAACAAGTTATGCTACTCTGAATCATGATTTATATACGCAGAGAATCCCAAACGTAGTACTTTCCAAACATGAGACATAATCCTGTACTTCACAATGCTATATACGAGTTTACTTAATTAGAATATACAATTGTGAGATTGTGACGTTTAATTCAACATAAACAAAGCGGTTCTGCTTGATTACGAACTTGATGCATCAAAAAAAAATTGTTGCTACCTACGATGAAAAACTATATCTCTGGCTGAGGACACACAATGAGTGTGAAACCTCCATCAAATACTTAATTATAGGTTGGAGTTTTTTTAAGGTAAAGAGTTGCTCTCACGTGTCGCAAATTCTTCTTATCTCCATCGATTATTCGCTGAAAAAGCAATGCAATGGTGCCTGCAAGGGATTTTGCAAAAATCGCAAAGATGATACTTCATTGTATTCATCTCTTCTTGTGACGATAATTGTTCATTAATACATAAGAAAATACAGTAGAGGTAAAGGTGACAATTTGTACTTCGACGGGAAGCTTGTAGCTTAACAAGTTTAATGCTTGCGTCATTGCACAATTTTATTGCTCAGGCGTTTTGTCGATCTGACATATACATAATTATAGAGTAGGAAAATAACAAGAAAATTTCTACTTGATTGCTTGTTTATGCATTTAATGTTGTTGTTGTAGAGGAAATATTTCCCTAATTATTGACTCCAAAAAGCTTGAAGGGTGATTCCGTTCCATAATCGATTAGTTTTGAATGTAATTTGTTTTCATCTCTTTGATCTGCCTATATAGTCTGTCTCTAATAGGTGCAGGTAGCGGATGCAATATGTATTATTATTACATAAATTAATTTTCAAGGACCGGAATAATATTACTGATTATTATTGTTGAGGTCTTTACTTTTTTAATTTTGCACCTTTGCACGCCAGTAAGATTGTAATGGACAATAATACAGGGAGTGTTAGTTTTCTATAGTGAGTGATTGTTTTAGTATAATGTTAGTATTAGCAAGGACCATAAGGGAATTCACAACATGGGAAGCATCTACCGCAGCAGGGATGAGGGAGTGGGCCAGAGCCACAAGGCCTGGAACAGCTTCCGCAGTTAGAAACAGGACCACATAGGCGTGCAAAAGGATCATATGCAGGATTAGGGTAGTTGCAAGGTGCAGCACGGCAACGCAAGCCGGCACATTTAGGAGGGCACCCGGGTGTGGTACATCCAGGTAATGCAAATTTTGGTAGGTTGGAAGGGCTACAAAAGGGTGGTAGGTTTGGTGGCGCGTTGGAGCATCGACATGGTGCAGTACAGCCTGATACACAACATGGGGTTGGGCAACAGCAGCAACAGTTCTAGAATGAGATAAATATCGGGTGGAGTAAAACAAGGTTCGGACTTCGGTCGGACGGTGGCTCTGATGTTGTGCGAAGTAGTAAAGGAAGCAAATACTGGCGAGTCAAGCCACAGTGAGCTCCCGTGTGTGGCCTATTTCTACACAAGCCCCACCCCTGAATTTGTGCACATTAATTGCATACGTGCGAAACTATGCCATACCCTGGAGCTCACTGTGGCTTGACTCGCAAGTATTGTATGTCAAAATAGAAAAAGCGATTCAAAATTTTCAACAATTTTTTCAATTTTCAAAAAATTTCTTACCCCTCCACAACAAGCCATTATTCTTTAGGTATAAATATCTGATTGTAGATTTTGTAGAACAGTGTCAGTTAATTTTAGATCTGGCTTGACTTAAGAAAAATTTAGTGCAATACGTAATGCCCCGAGATCTGGATCTGGACTGGAACCTGGAACTGAGGTTGACTGGTCTGTTCGTATTATCTTACAGAAGATGTAATAAGCAGGGAGGGATCTACCTAAAATTTTGAAAGATTGATATTTCTGGTAATATGCATAATGCTATTTGGGGATTTTGGGCTTTTAAAAATAAAGGGTTTCCAATAAAAATTCAACGCTATTGTTGCTTCGCAAAAACCGAATTGAGTCAAATAATAACGTAAAAATAATAATGATAAATTATTATTCCTTCCCAAACGATGGGGATATAATAACGAACACCCTCGCACCTTGCTTCACAACAGTCAGTCGTGAATAATATGAAACAAAATTAAATCTCGTTATATTGATTGGACGAAGTAGAATCAATAAATTAATTTTATTTGTACGCTTTCTGTGGTAACTATATTATGTAGTGAATTGACACTATTAACTTTCATAGTTGCATTTTTTTGTTAGATTTTTTTCTTGCAATGTTATCCACAAGTCTCTTGTCCTGCTTATACGTGTGCATGCAGGGTTTGCTTTATATTATTTATGCCGTGAGTCATAAAGTAAAGGCATTTTCAAAGAGCGTAAATTGTGCAAAACCCACCGGAAAGCCGGAAAGCAGAGTCAGCCAGAATGAGAATGTCATTCAGATACACATATTAATTTTACTTAAAATTTTACTTGCTAGTGAAATTTTAAGCCTGCATGATTACATGAACTAAAATTGGTAGTCTGCAATAATAAATATAATAAAGTCTAAGAAAAATGGCGCTCGTTGTTATTTTGGACTTCCTTCTGCAAAAATTTGTGGAATTCACTTTAATTCAAAAATCTTGTTTTAGCAAGTACAGCCGCATCCGCTGCAGCAGGCACACCCCCCTTTTGGAATATGCGGGCAGCACTCTAACAGCAAATAATTACAAGTTTAGCTCTGGACATTTTTAATATAAACGCCTGGCTCGGCGTCATTGTAATTTGTAATTCGACAATTTTTTCACTCCAAAGTCAAAAATACCTCCGCCCCTCATTCTGCAATACTTTGGCCTAAAAGCTCTGCATCCGGCATAGGTATCCACGCATCTAGGCATACAACATGGTCTCACACAAAGGTTAGAACTTCTGGGGGGAATGCACTGTCGTGGTACCAATGAGGATCGCCTCTGATCACAGCAGCAGCACTATTTGTAGAAAAGTAACATGTGTGTCAAATAGTATAATATGTGACTATCATGTACTATAGTAACATTCCGTTTAAATATGGTTTATCAAATTGGGTGAGAGAGAGAGAGTACCCCATTACAACCGCCACAGCATCCGCAACAGCCTCGGCAACCACGACATCCACATCCGCAGCAGCCCTTGCAACAGCATTTACAGGCGCCAGGGCCGCAACCACATCCGATACAGCAAGACATTTTTCTCAAAATTCACTTTATCTCGTTTCGTTTAAAATTTTCCGACTCGGTCAAGTTGGCCCTCAAAAGGTCAGCTGTGTGCTAAAATGCTACAATAAATTTATGTGTTTGAGAGAGAGACGAGAGGGATCAATGCATTAGAAATGTGTGTTTTGGGGGTAAAAATCAGGTTTGGAATTTTAAAACCGCAGGGAATTTGGTACAACTTTTGTGTGCAATTGGGAAATATGGGATGAAATGACTCAATTATTCATTTCATGTTCGGGAAAATTCAAGGCTTCTCTCTCGGTCTCGCCTCGGGGCGTCGTTCGTTAGGGAGATATCAGAGTTAATCAGGTTGCGCAAAGCGCGAGATGAAAGGAAGAAGTTAAGTGTATGAGAAAGATGAGAATAAGATTAATAAACACAAAAGTTTTGCTAATGAAAATGTTTTTGATGCACACGAATAATATTATTTCAGTAAGTTGTTGTTGTTGCATGAAAAAAATAAATAATATTGATTTGTTTAATTTAAAATGTTTATTAGAAAGGCAAATCATTTTTATTTTCGGATACAAGGCAACGCTGTTACGACAATGTTGAATAGTTGAATATACTGCGGTGAAATTATTATTGTGTGAGAGTGGCATTTTATAATAATAAAATATGTTATTCGTTACCTCATCTTTTTCTGCATTTCTCTCAACAGGGTTTACTCGTCCAATATGCCTCCCTTTCTTGGATATCTACAACACGAAAGATACAATGGAAGATGAAAAGCTGATTGGAAAAAAAGGATATGTAGCAGGATGGGGTAAAACATCAATTATTGAAGATTATGGGAGCTCCGTACTACAGTATGCGGCTGTGCCCATGGTACCGATCATCGAATGTCAGCTGGTTCATGGAACTTTTGAAAAAAACCAACCATTAATAACAATTAGTAAAACTCAGGTAAATATTGTTTCAGTCTCGAAACTGCCTTAGGTATGGTTACCGAATTAAAAACATACGATACAAAATCAATATCAGTATACCACTAATAGAAAAACCGTAACTAAACACTCATGCATTTATGGTAATTCTTTTTATGTATTTTTAGATCTGTGCCGGTGGTATGCAAGGGAAAACTGCTTACATAGGAGACTCTGGTGGTCCATTGACTTACATAGCACCTACCAAATTGAATGATGCTAGCCGGAAAACAAAATTTAGACAAATTCAACTAGGGATAGTTTCGTATGGAAGCGGTAATGGTAATGAAGCCAAAGCTGTACCAGCTTTTTATACCCGAGTTAGAAGCTACTTAAAATGGATACTGGACACAATAGAACCATAGTTTGAATTTTGATCATTTGTATTTTGTATTTACTACGAAAAGCAAACATCATTGCAATAATTGCATTTGCTTTTCGTTTACAATTCTAATGAGAGATGTCTTTATGTTTAATGTCTTTATTGAGGTACATAATCCCTTCAACTGCATATTAAAAATCTTGCCCCTAGTCGCTCAAGGTTTAACACGCAATTTTTTAACCAAAAATAAAATACTCTTAGCATTGACATTCCTTGATTTGATAATCAATGAACCATATATAGGTTTTGCATGATAAATGATTTAGGGGAACTCAAGTGCTGACAAAATTCGATTGATTTTTCAAGTGAGGACATCGATATCTCAAGTGCAAGTGTATAAAAACTTGGGAATTCTCTGATTCTGATAGTTGTTTACCTCTGATATTTCCCGAACAAATTCTCTTCCACTTAAAAAATGGATGAAGCAATCATCTGGGATGCACATGATTAAAAAGTGATTCCTTCAACGGCTGTGCATGTAACTCGAAATACCTTATTTTCGTATTACGTACCGAAAGCTCCGGGTTTATAAGAGAATGTAACATTGTGGGAGAAATTAAATATGAATTATCTCACGAATAACATTATTTTATAATTAACCCTGTTTGATTGACAATTCAATCTAAAATTATTTGTCATTGATTATCTCATCAAGACTATCGGAGACGGAGATACCCATACCCAGCCGAGGTTTAAGTCCAAAATGCATGTAGGTAAAATAAGTCGCATTCATTTGGTATGATACATATAATTTGAGTGGAGCATTCGTTGGAACGAGCGATCTTGTCATTATCATTGACATGATGGGAAATACCCGATGAACATGCAAAAAATGGATTATAAACCCTGATCAGCATTGAATGATATGATTAATTATTTGGAAATCAACGTAATAATTAAGTGTGCATACATTGGAGAATTGGTATAAATACGGGCGACAATAACAACCCCGGTTAAGTTGTTCATTCTGTTTAGATTGGAAACATTATTTATCATGAAGGTCCTCATTATCCTGTGCCTTGCCTCCGCGGCAATGGGTAAGAGCTACAAATCCAAAAGCTCTCATACTCAGTTAGCAAGGAAAAAACTTATAAGAACTAAATATAAAACTATATTTTATTATTAAAACGCAGCTTTCCCTGACCGTTCCCTCGCCAAGGCTGTGGAATTCGAAGGTCCAGTTGGATTTATGATGCCAAACCAGCTCCGTGGAATGTCCCCAAGGATTGTTGGAGGTCGGGAGGCCTCTGCTCACGCTTATCCTTACCAGATCTCTCTCCAAGCTCGATCTGGCTCCGGATGGTACCATACCTGCGGTGGTAGCATTGTCGGTGCTGACAAGATTGTCACTGCTGCTCACTGCATTTACAGCCAAAGCGCTGGTAATCTCCGAGTCGTTGCTGGTGACCACGACCTTTTCCAATCCGAAGGAACTGAACAAGTTGTTAATGTCAGAACTATTGCCAGACATCCAAGCTACAACCCGTAAGTTGAAATACCGATTTTTCAGTCTATCCTTATATATTTTGTGTGTAAAAGGTTAATTGTGGTTGATTTTTTCTAATTTTATAAACAGCAATACCATTGATTACGATTTCGCCGTCCTCCGTCTTTCCACATCTCTGTCATTGAACAGCAATGTTCAAGCCATCGGTTTGGCAAGCTCGGAACCCACCAGCGGTAGCTGTGTCAACACCGGTTGGGGTAACACCCGTGGAGATGGTGGAGTTAACAACCCTGCCCGTCTTCAGACAGTCAGCTTGCCCATTGTAAACAGATCCACCTGTTCTTCTAGATATTCTGGCATCAATTCAGTTACTGCCCGTATGATCTGTGCCGGAGCTGCTGGAACTGGATCCTGCAATGTAAATCTTTCGAGTGGATATTTCAAATTTTTGTAATGATGCGTTTTAGGTTAGAGTTTTACAACGGTATATTTAATTCTGAATGAAATTTCCCGAATTTGTAGGGTGACAGCGGTGGTCCCTTGGTCTGTAATGGCGCTTTGGCCGGTATTGTCTCTTGGGGAATGCAACCCTGTGCTCAATCCCAATACCCCAGTGTCTTCGCTAACGTTGCTAATGGCCGTGCTTGGCTCGTTGCCCAATAAATGTGATATTTTATCTTGTTTGACTAAAATGACAAATTCGACTCGACGACATGTAATAAAAGTACTACTAAAATTGTTCATTCAAAGCGATGTTATTATTGTCGGCAATTACGCATTATGTGATTTTATTACTCATATGTTCGTTTGAAGGAATACATATGTGTATAGTTCATGGATACAATTTATATGGGAGTCTCTATTTTTCATCCAATACAGACTAATATGAGTTGAAGGGAAAGGGTCAAATGCAGTAAGATTTCATTAGGGTTGGCATCCCGCTAACTTTCCAAAAACAGCTTCATTAAATCCTACGTAGATCTGTTCTGATTTGAATTCATTCTTGGTTGCACAACAGCTTGTGTCTCTCTTCGTTTGGTTTCTGGACATTGCGTTGTTGTTTGATGTCTCGTTTTGTGGACTACCACTGCAGCTACAACAACATGCATTTCGAGGTGGTGGACATGGCCTTGGTCCATTTACATTGCTCCCATTCCCATTCCCGCAAGTAGGCTGAGGTTTGCAGCATGGGTCGCTTTCCTGTCCGCCAAAAAAGTCTTCCCAAATGTCTTCGTTAAAACCATGATAAACCTGATGAAAGTTTTCCTGGAAAATCTATTTACAACAAAGGAAAGCATTAAAGGAAATGTAAGTATTTAATAAGGGATATAATAATTAAGCATCATAGTCGATTACATTTTTTGAGGTATACAGTATTTTCGTCATTTAATTTACCTTCTTGTCTCTGCAGCATGAAACTGATGAAACTGGTAAAGGCATCTTTCTATCTCTATCTTCTCTACTCTATTTTCTAACTCCTCCTAAATTATAGTAATTGGAAATTGTAAAAAGCTCCGTAGTATGTGTATGGATCTCTAATGTTCGAAATCGGAAGGAGAATAGAAATATAATAATGCGAAGAACTTTACGGCGACGTCTCCAACCTCCTGTAAGTCCTGTTTCACAAATTTGGTACTTCAGAAATTAAAATATACTGTCGTGCCTGAGATGCCGTCCATATATGTTACTTGTCACTAATTAAAATTAAGTGGTGCTAAAGTGCAAATTGCTGACGAAGTGGCAAATAGCGTGTACCCCAAAATTAAATATATAATAAGGAATAACGATAAGGATGTGCTAAGTGTGTTTACGGTAGTGCAGCACTCATTCTTTCCTCCTTCATCTTCTCATAATCTCATATATTATCATTTATCATATCCGTACGTATGTGTGGTCTCGTAAGGGCTGTTTGAGGACCGAAGCCCGAACCGAACCAGTCAATTATTATTTAGTAAGTTTGTGAGTATTGTGTTTGAACTTTGTGTGAAATCCAATATGTAGTTTTTTGAAGTTGTCTTGGCATTATTATGCAAACTTGAGTTGAGCTCGCTTCTATATGTTACATCCTATAATTATTATTATATTATAATACATATTGTATTACACAAAATTTATTTCCGCTACGAATAACAAGGATATTCTTGCCAGTGTGACACATTATTTGTAATTTCATGCAAGAAGCAAGTGCCTGCCACCGGGTACAGCTGAGTTTGCTTTGCACGTTAGTATAAGATTTTTAGATAATAATTATTCTTGTAAGGAATAATAAATAAGGGTACTATAAGTGTAAACTCATCTTCCCGGTGGCAGGCACACGAAGACACGACATATGAAATGAAATGGTATGATTATGATTTGTGCCAAGCCAAGTTGACACAGTGCATTGTAAAACGCAGTAAATACAGTTACTTGTTTATTCCATTAAATTATTAGAAATATTCAGCATGAATACAATGGATACAGCAGAGACGTTGAAAAAAACTTGATATATTTAATGCAATATCTTTTAGATTAGGCACTGATTAGTGCAAAACTGTGCTTGTGTTTCTGATAAAGGTAACCTCATAGCTGCGGCGTCTGTCAAGGTCAGCAGTCTTTTCCATCTCCATACACTCTCTGATTAAATCCGTAGTAGACACATTTGGGGTCAAAATCTTTGCGATTCCGGCAACAAAATGTGTAGTCTGATTTGGGATCCTCTCCATAATATTGTTTGCAGATAGCATCATTGAAACCGACATATATGCCTTGAAAGTCGAAGTTTTTTTTCCCATTTTTCTGCGGAATAAGTTAGTTTTATAAAGATAGTAAGACCCACCATATTTGTAATATATGTACATGCATTGGGCGTAACGTAAGCAACACAAAAAAACTCTTTCAGAAGAATGGATTTTTACTGAGTTGCTCTTGTTGTTATTGCTGCCGCAGGACATTGTGATGCGATGTGACCGAAAATGGCTTCGTGTGCAATTACGCGCAAAATATGAATCGAGCGCAGCGGCAACTCAATATGCAAATAAATGTGCAACTAATGTGGGTGGAATGTGAACTTGCAGGTGAAGTGAAAGTCGTGGAAATTATAGTGTATGAAATCCAGTAAAAGCAGTGCAAGGGTAAATGAACGAGTGCAAAAATGAAATAATGCAGTGAAAGGAAGTTTGCTCCCTTCCCAGACCTACCTAATTTTAAACTGATAACATCCAGATAAACGAATAGCAAACCCACAATATTCTTTCAAATTGCTGTTTCAAAATACGTAAGCAAGGAGAATCGAAATATATCCTCCTCGACGGCAGTAGCCAATTAGAATGGGCTATATATAATGAAAGAACTCACTTATATCACGTGATGAAGTGAAGCGTGGTAACTGGGAAAGTGGTAACTTTACTGGTAAGGCAAAACTCGAGCAAAATACAATAAAAAATAAAATAAATTATTATTGTTTGTTTTTTCACATTGGCACAGTTTTTAATGCTGAATAAAATGTAATAAATGCATTTCCACGTCAATAAAGGTTAATATTGTGGAAACGCGTGCCGTGCCATCTTTATTTGTAGCGAAGAGTCATTTTATTTTTTTAGGAAACAAAGCGAAAAGCGAATTTAATATATATCATTACAAGCTCTGTACAAGTCGCAGTCATTGCCACAGCAAACCTGTGTCTTGCAAGGATTGCACACATTGTATTGATTGTTCAAACCACGTCCATACAAGCCACTGAAAAAAGAGTAGGAGTAAAGAGTTTAACCCAAACTATAGTGGGTAAATGCATGGAATTCATTAGCGGCCATCATTTAATCCCAAAATACTCACTTTGATGTAAATCTTGAGGGGAAGACCCGCTGTTCTGTGCACTTATTATAAACTTTCCTGGCAGGCCAATGTTTAAAACGACTGTTACCAGATGAACCTGAACAATAACCTCCATCCAATCCAACGCATGGGTTGTCATCATCATCATTATTTGGACCACTGTCGCAAGGACACTCATTGGATTCCTTGGGGCATTCACTTTGAATTTCAATGCAGCTATTATCTTGCTTCCGATCTATCCGGAAGTAGCCTAAAAGACTTGCTATGATTTTCGGTTGCTTATCACAATAGCACACTGGATTTCTAGGGCTGCAGCATGGTACACAGTCACAAGGTGGAGAATGTCGCTTAACACACGAATTCCGGATTTAGTATTTTCAAATATAATAATTACAAGCGAGTTATAACATTAGGGTGTCAAATTCAGTGCAACTTACCAGATAGCAGTCGTTGCACAGGTAACCTTGTCCGCAGCAGTTTGGCCAGCACGGATGTTTCTTCGGGGGACAATCCTTTTTTCCTGTCTCACTCTCAGACATTTTTACTCTTTACTTTAGAGTTTAGTTAGGGCTTGGGGCTTGTGATTTTTCCAGCTTCTTATGGTGTCTTTCTTTAAGTTTTGGTAGCAAGTTTTTTGTAAAAATTTTAATGATTTTTCTGCATGCCTTAATATCTCTCATGAAATAAATTTTTTACTCCATTATTTTACTTCTCCCAACGTAACCAGAATTTAGATTTTTGACATCATCACTTGACAGTCCTAATTTTAAAAATTCATACTTGAAAAGTTGAAATAGACGGGCACATCCTCCTTTCCCCTGTCTCACCTCGACCTGAACCCCCGGCGGACTAAGAATTTGAAACTAAATGTTTTCTAGCTTTAGTACCTATCCGTATGTTTAACAAACCTTCCTGACTAATTTATAATGGTGAGTTCATGCTATAAAATTGTAGGGTGTAGCATAAAATTACGGTGTCGCTGTAAAGAAGTAACTTTCCCTCATCCATCATAACGTATGCACATAATATGAGATTAAGAATAAATTATTGTCTAAGTTCGTTTCAAATTCCAATAATTTTGAAGCGCTATGACAACTCCCTTGGTTGGTATACCTTCACTCCATTCTGGTATTCTGCGTTCTGTTCTGATTCATGATATGATGAAATACATGATCTGCAAAAGTAACATCACATCGCGCCAGTGGTCAAGGGTGACGTCAGGTTAGTTTATTTATATTTTTTAGTCAATTTTCTGCGTCAAAAGCATGCATGGCACGCTTTGGCATTGGCAGCTAGTTTTATCCACGAAATTCCGTGTGAATTCAAACAGCTATCTGCATTTTGCTTTCGCATCGATCAAAATCACCTCCACTTGATTCACTTGGAATCCTCCTGAGATTGATGAAATCCGACTTGCTGCTCACCTTTTGAACTCGCTGCGCATCAAATCTGGAGCAATTATTATTATTGACGTCAACATTTTCAAATCCTAAAGCTGCATTTCCTCGAGACCTTGGAAAAGTATCCAAATTATATTTGGAAATTTTAGTTGAACTTAAACTTCGATTTCCTGGTAAATCGATTTTTCTGCTTGTACTTCTAAATCGGTTTACAACGAGTTCAACATTTTTCATACTACATTCTGGATAAGGTGGCAATTGGATTCTTGTGTTACTGCCGCCCGCACCCGGAAATTTATTCAAAGAATAAATATCACTTTGAGTTGAACTTTGACTCGGATCTAAGTTCCTAACATCGCACCGCGATCTTGATGTATTTCTTCTTAAAGTGAATTCTTCATTCCCAGCTACATTTTCACATTGGTCCGAATTGAATTGACCGGCTTTCTTCTCATTGCAATTCGCAGTAATATTGGTTGTACTTGGCAATCTATTCAATTTGAAGACATCCGTGGGCGTCGCAGTTCTGCATCGATTTAAATACCCTGTCCCTAATCCTAAGTTTGTTCGACTTGTACTTGGACATTTAGGCAAAGTGTAAATATCAGTCTCAGTTCTGCTTTCGCATCGATTTAGATTAGCTTCAGAGTAACTGGTATTGCTTCTACATCTATCCAAATCCAATGCAGCGTCGTTATCTCTGCTTTGGCATCTTTGTTGAAACTCAGCGTTGCTTGTGATGCTCGGACAACCTCTCGAACTACCTCTGCCAGTCCCACCGGGTCTGTAAACTGTATGGAGAGTGAAAAAATCGTAATCTTTTGGGTTATCTGAAAATGTATTGCAATCATCTCCAATACTGGAAATTCTTGTAGTGCTGGGACATCTGCTTAGAATATTTGGCAAATCGTTGCAACCACTGGCATTTGCTTGTCCTTCCATACACGACATTTGAGGCATTTTTATTTTTGTTTGAGACCGCCTTGGACGACAGGGACAAGGGAACGCAACTGTAGGTCTGGAATAAAGCTTGGCGCATTTTTCTCTAAGGACATCATCAAGATTAGGTGCACCACGACGTGATTTTCCTTTCGGCCTACAGTTTTCTTCGTTCTCGGGTCTATGTTCACGTTCACAGTACTGCCCACAAGTTT